>JAQQSY010001450.1:0-14372 GCA_028646535.1 Procyon lotor | reverse complement strand
CCCCTCGTCCTGCTCCCCACCTTGAAGCCAAGGAATATAGGCAAGTTTTGTGCCCAGAGCAAAGTTCCTTCTTCATATTTTATCTATTCCTCAGACTTGAGGGGTGAGTGGCAAGTGTCTGGCAATGGAGGACTTAATACTATCTGACGGGACACCAGTTCCTGTAGTAGCAGTCTTTCTCTTCACATCTCCTTCACTCCTTGTCCCATCCCTGGGCCTCTTAGATCTGCTTAAGTGGCCCCAGGACCTTCAGGAGGCTGGTAAGTGGAAGAAAGGCAGGAGAGAGTCCAAGAGCAATACCCATGTGGGCTGTAATTATTGTAGTAGCCCTGACTTCTTCCATGGTACTCAGAGTTTAATAAATGACATGTGTATTTGTTTTTCTGAATCATATTAGATCCAGATTGAGCTCCATAAGCCAAGTTCAGTAATAAGTCCAATTAGTCCATTGGCCTCTCTCCACTCATTTGGCTTCTAAAGACTCTGGAATGTGTTGTCCATTTGGAAGGCAGCCACTGGTTAGTCCAATTCCTATTGGCCAGCCTGTCCAGGAGGATCTCTAAATGGCTTCCAAGGCCCAGCATTGAATGCTCAGTCCATACAAGCACCAACACCGTTCCAATTTGAGGACCCTCCATGGCAGGGCCACTGTATTTGAGCAGGTTCTGGGCTTAGGTCTCTAGAACCCAAAACATCTGTTCCCTTTCCCAGCCATGGGAATGCCGCAGAGGGAGCTGGCACATTGCTGGGCCACCTTTCTATGCAAACATAAGTTGAAGCACCGTTCTGTCCCTGTTTGGACAATTCATTTGCTTATGGGCTTACATTGTCTAAAGTCAAATATTTTATAGACTTTTTCTCCAAGAAAATCTATACTGCTTGGCAAATTTTCCTTTTTTTCTGTTGAATCATATTTATTTAACTCAATGTATTAGTTTGCTGGTGTTACCATAACAAAATAACACAGGTTAGGTGTCTTATACAGCAGATATTGACTCTCTTCCAGTTCTGAGAGTTAGAAGTCTGAGATCAAGGTGTCAGCAGGGTTGGTTTCTCCTGAGGGCTCTCTCCTTGGCTTGCACTGGCCTTCTCACCATGTCCTCACGTGACCTTTCCTCTGTGGGCACAGCCCTGGTGTCCTTCCTAGCATGTCCTCATCTCTTCTGAAAAGGATACTGGCCAGATTGAATGAGGGCCACTCTAATGGCCTCATTTTTAAGTTAATTAGATCTTTAAAACCCAAATTTCCAAATATAATCACATCTTAAAATAGTAGGGCTTATGCCTGTAATTGTATGAATTTTGGAGGAGCGCAATTCTGTCTGTAATCCTCAGTAAATACTGGCTGAATTCCTGGAATGTCTCTACAGTTTTTCTAGGCTGTGAGGAAGCAGCAATGAAGAAGATAGGAAATGTCATTGCTTTCACGGCATTTATGTGTATTTCTATGTGTGTCCACACGCATGTGAGAAGGCGCAGTGGCAGGAAGCAGACAATAAATAAGAATATATATTATGTGTATATAGTGTATATATTTGTGTCAGACTGTGGTGGTTAGGTATTATTATCATATGGTAATATGATACCATTAAATGGTAACAGCTGTGAGTGAGTGCCGGGTTGACAAGTGCTCTATTCGCTAAGGTGTCAAGAAAGATCTCTTTGGAGAGATGGTTTCCCAGCTGAGACCTAACTAAGAAGGGGCCAGTTGCGTAAAGGGAGGGCTTTCATGTTCCCTGCTGAGTCTGTAACAGAAATAAATAAGCACACACATGCCATTGCTTTTAAATTAAACAACCCTGTCATCCATCTAGTACGCATATAATATTTACCTTGCCATTAGTTTTGATGGTAAAATTGATAAAAAAGATAGTCATCAATATATTGAAATAGTCATAAAAGTTAAAGTATATTTTAAAATTATTTTTTATTAAAGATTTTATTTACTTATTGGAGAGAGAGAAATGGAGAGAGACAGAGAGAGAGAAAGAGAGACTTACGAGAGCAGGGGGAGGAGCAGAGGGAGAAGGAGAAGCAGACTCTCCACTGAGCAGAAAGCCCAATGTGTCAAATAAATAAAGATAAAATCTTTAAAAAATCTTTAATCTTTAAATCTTTAATCTTTAAATCTTTAATCTTTAAATCTTTAAAAAAATCTTTAAATCTTTAAATCTTTAAAAAAAAAATCTTTAAAAAAAAAAAAAAAAGCCAGAAGACAGAAAGAGTTATATACTTAGTGAGTGGGCAAATTAAAAAAAAAAATCCCACAGTCAGTTAACAAGGAATATTATTTATCTAGGTCTTAGCTTTGGGAGGAGGATTTAAAAAAAAAAACAAAACTTTCCTCTGAATATTCATGGGCACTGACCAAGTCAGTCCTTTAGGGTTTGGGACAGACACTGTATCGATAAGATACATAATGAGAATTAGAAAATAAACCCCTCTGGGGTGGGTGCCTGGGTGGCTCAGTTGGTTAGGCGACTGACTTCATGTCAGGTCATGATCCCAGGGCCCTGGGATGGAGCCTCGAGCCCTTAGGCTCCCTGTTCAGAGGGGAGTCTTCTTCTCCCTCTCCCTTTGCCTGCTGCTCCCCTTGCTTATGCTCTCTCTCTGTCTGTCAAATAAATAAACAAAATCTTTGAAAAAAAAAAAGTTGGGTCTGTTGCAACACAATTGCTTGACAGAAACAAAAATAAATATTTCCTGGAAAACCTCCCTTTTGCCCAGGTTTTAAGGAATTCCCTAAGGTGCATTATATAATGCACAGCATCAAATTATATAATACATAAAAAAATAAGCCACCCTGAGTGACAGCCAGCAGAAACTACAAACAAACAAACAAAAAGATGCAAAACATCATCAGATGTTGGCATTAACAGATAAAAATTCCAAGCAGATACTTAATATCCTTAAAGAAAATAATTTAAAAATACACAAGGACCAAGATGTTTTCAAAAACGAATGCCCATATTTGTAAAAGATCCAAGCGGATTTACCAGAAATGAAAATATAATTTAAATGAACGGAGTTGACTGAAGGGTTGAATAGCTTATTGGAACTGAGGAGTGAATTAGGAAACTGGCCTGAAGTTCCAAAAAGAGGACCTAGAATGCAGCACAGAAGCAAAGAGAGGGGAAATGTGAGAGCACAGTCTGGATGACTGCGTGACAGATGTCTAGATGACCCTAGGCCATCTCCCCTCCTATAAAATGTGAACATCCAGATTTCACAGGTTGTAGACGCTGAGAGGATTTCCCTTCACCATTCCCTTTCAAAACCACACTTGTGTTAGCCTCAGTGGATGATTCCAGAATGACATGCAACCCAATCCGGAAAACATTTCACCTGGAAATAGGAAATCCCCATGCACTCTCGGATGTGGATCGACAGTGAGGGCTGGTGGGTCCGAGCATGTACCGTGAGACTCTCACTTGCTCTTCAAATGAATACTGCCTTCCTCAGCTGCGCTTGAGTCTGGTCTGATATATTTACCGATTGATAACAGACTACTCTGTGCATGATCAGCTTTACAGATTTGAGGGTCCGCTAACACACAGTCCTGAATGCTGTGATGAGGCTTTAAGTCAAGACCTAGGGCAGCTTTTCAAAGGAAACAAAGTTGTTGACAAGTAGAAGAGTGTGGCTTTGCACTAAAACACTTTGTATCTGCTTAGAGATTCTCTTATTAGGGAATGTCAGGGGCGCCCTAGAGATCCCCATCGGCCACAGGCACTTGGTGAATCTTCTTGGTGTATGGCCCAGGGCAGCTTTAGTCACGTCTTGTTCTGCTGCGGAACCCGCTTTCACAGTGCCCTAGCCTTACGGATGACACATAAAATGGACCTCAACTGCAGTGTATGGTAACTCCGAAGTCCAGAAAGAGACACTAACCATTGCAGCTCTTTCCCCTCAGCAGACGGCGTGATGTTCAGCAGCTCATCTCTCACTTTAGAGGGTTTAATCCAACATGTCCCGGATCTTGGGCTACCCAGAAGCTCTTGGATGTGGCAGCTCCCTGTACCTTTGCAGACCTTCCGTTGGTCTGGCACGCATACGTCACACTGAGGCATCGCGAGCACTAACTCCCGCTCCCTGAGAATATCCGGCATAATGCCATCGGTCTAATGGACCAGTATGACACCACACTGTACTGATGGAAAGTATATGTACTGAGCTACACTGATGGAAAGCAAGCTGAATAGAGCCTTGGGATAAATAGTTAAAGGTCATTTCTGACCCTGCCACTTGAAGGCAAACTATAGCTGATGGTCTTTCCCAAGTACTTCTCGACCCTCTTGTAGAAGAAATTTTGTCCTCAGCGTCCTGGTGGCCAAGCTTCCTGTGGTTCGTCCTGCGGTCTGTCCCCGTGATTAGTGGACCCATTCACACCCATACCGTGGAAAGCACACGAACAGCTGGAGCTGTGGTTTCCCCCGCCGCCCTCCCTTATCTGGGGCCTGGGGCTTCTGTGGGTGGGAGCAGGGAGGAGGCAGCAAGCTGAAGTTCTTGCTCAGATCTTCGATCTGTGCTGGGCACTGTGTCTTTAGCACTGCAGAGGTAAGAGCTGCTGTCTTCGAGGCTCATGTCGTTCACGGTCAGAGTGGAGAACGTTAATTTCGGGTGGCTGATGGGAAACTTCTCTTTGGTAAAGCCACTTTCATAAGTGGCCTCCATGCCCTGGTTGGCGGTCGCGATCAGTATCAGGCTCTGTCCTGGGAGCTGACGGTACCAGTACATCGAGGTGACCTGGGTGTCAACCTCACACTGGATCGTCATGGAAGTCCCACGTTGACAGATGTCCCTGCGTGGCTTTTGGGAGATGATAGCGCCGAACACAGAGCCTAGTTTCAGAGAGACAGAGAGAGAGCGAGCTGATAAGCTCATCCCCAGGCAGGAAAGTCTCTTTACTATTTGCTTCAGTGTCACCTCAGATCGCCAAGAATCCCTGGAACTGCTTCCATTTTGTTCTTCCAACTGTTATTGGGTGAGAATCCACTAACCCATTTCCCTCATCCTCTGATGGTTGGCCTCAGACCCTCTGCTCCTCTACTCCACATCAGCATTAACCCCCCACTTCCCCATAGGATTAGCCTCGTACCTTGTCCCAGGAGAAGTAGCAGGCAAGGCAGCATCTTTAGGTGATAGCCCCTCACCTTCCTTGAGAAAAAACACTAAGAAGACAAACCCAAGTTCCTCTTTCCTCCCCAATGTGTACTTCCTTCCCTACTGCTGTAGGAGGAAGATGAACGTCAGCAAAATGTGGAGAAAATTCATCTGCCCCCTAGTGGAGCTGTGTGGCTCTTCACTTAGAATGGGTCTTCGTTCACAAGGCATCACAAGCCAGCGACTTCCTTGTGTCTGCCATTAATCTACCACCTCCTCCCCTATCATTGAGCACCAACCAGTGTGTGCTACCCTTTGGGTAATTGCCAGTGAGGAGGCCTGAAAGATCATGCATAGGCTCCGACCAGATTTCGGCTCCTCATTGAAACTTTGCATTTCCATATGTATTTTAAAATACACTTTTTAGTTTCTGGAAAAAAAAATCCAGTTGAGACAGTAATTGGGATTTTATTGAATCTACAGATCAATTTGGGGAGAGTACTCATTTTAACAATATTCCCTCTTCCAATTCATGAACATGATATGCATCTCCACTTTGTAAAGTTGTTTTCCGTTTCTTAGTATCACTTTTTAGTTTTCAGTTTACAGGTCTTGCATGTCTTTTGTTATATTTGTTCTTAAATATTTTGGGCTTTTTACATTCTTTTAAGTGCAACTTTTAAAATTTAATTATCCCATTGTTTGCCAAAGTTTATAAGATATATAATTAATTTTTGCATGTTAATATTATAACCCATGCTCTTAAGAAATTCACATATTAATTTTGTAATTTTATAGGCTTCTTTTGATATATAATTGTAAACAGTGATTTTATCTCTTAAAAGGTTTCACTTTATCATTTACTCTTCAGCCTTTTCATCTTTTTCTTGTCTCAATGTGCTGCCCAGCACCTCCAATAATGTGATTGGTGGGAGAATAGAATGGTGGGAGTGAATGTTCTTGACTTGTTTATCATCTTAGAGCTAAAATATTTAATATTTCTGCCATTAAGTAAGCTGTTAGTTGTTGGTTTCTTGCAGATGTCCTTCTAGATTGACGAAGTTCTATTGTGTTCTCAATTCTCTGAGTGTTTTTAGAGTCAATGGGTATGGAAATTTTGTTAAGCGTTTTTTCTATCTCTAATAAGCATATAGTTTTTATACATGTGTTAATAAGGTAAATTACAATGACTGATTTTTGAATGTCAGACCAAACTTGTTCCTGGGATAGACTCTGTATAATTATTTGAAAACAGTTTTTTGATTCTAGTTTCATTTGTTAACTATTGACATTTTAGATATACCTCTTTAATTTTTTTTAGTGGTTTCTCTAAAAATGATCGTATTCACTTTAGCCTTTTTACAGTTTATTTCTAATTCGTATGGTAAAGATTCACTTAAAATATAGAACTTTGCAACTAAAATGAGTCTGTTTTCTCCATCCTTATCCTTAACATTATTATTGTCATCTTTATTGTGCGTTTCTGCTACATGACCTACAAGGCAATGCTGAAATTTTTGCTTTCACTAGTCCTACGTATTACAAAGAATTTAAGAAAAATCTTTAATATTTATCCACATTTCACCATTTTTGTGCTCTTCATTTCCACCTCATAATCCAAGTTTCTTTCTTTCTTTCTTTCTTTCTTTCTTTCTTTCTTTCTTTCTTTCTTTCTTTCTTTCTTTTTATTTAAGATTTATCTATTTGAGAGAGAGAGAAAGAGCATGCATGTGAGCAAGGGGAGGGGTGGAGGGAGAGGAGAGAGAGAATCTTAAGTAGGCTCACACTGGGCTTCTAGCATGGAGCTCAATCTCACGACTATGAGATCACGACCTGAGCCGAAAGCAAGAGTTGGATGCTTAACCGACTGAACCACCCAGGCACCCCTCAAAATCCAAGTTTCTTCTTCTTTTTTTTAATCTTATTTATTTATTTTTGAGAGAGAGAGAGAGAGAGAGAGAGAGCACGTGCAGGGGGAGTGGCAGAGGGAGAGGGAAAAGCAGACGCCTCCCTGAGCAGGGAACCTGATGTGGGGCTCTATCCCAGGACCTAGAAATCATGACCTGAGCCAAGGAGTTTCTCATTTAGCATATCACAGCCTTAAGTTGTGACAATATTTGAAAATTTACCCTGGAATGTCCTTGCTTTCTTCTGGACTGATTGCTAACCAGTTCTGCACAGCTCATATCCTGGGACTTTTCTTTGTTGTTATTCTGAATTGGATTCCCTATTTCTTGAATCCTATGACTCCTTCTCTTTTTGGTGTATTCCTGCAGTTTGCTGAGACACATTATCCAGGCACTTCCTAAGAAAGCATGAAGTGTAAATTTATTTAGGTTTCAGATTCTCGCAGAAATGAAAAATTGCATTTTTTGGATAACTTGGGTTAGTTGAGAAATGCAGGCTGAAAATTATTTTCTGTCAGGATTTCATAGTTATTTTTTACACCATTGTTTTCTGGCATTCAGTGTTGCTACTGAAAATTTGTGCCATTCTGTTTCTTATTTCTTTCTTTATAGCTTTTTTTGGTTTTTAACATTTTTCTTTGTCTTGCATCACTTTAAGATAATTTTATCCACACTGTTCTGAAATTGAATGAAAATATGCCTTAGTTTCAGTTGTTTTATGTTCCTTAAACACACAGCTGGCCTTTTTTATGGCTATTTCTACTTGTCCATGGCTAGGATGATACCATTTCTTCCCTTAATACTTCATCATTCTATGTCAAGGTGGAAATATTGAAAGTTTATCCTACATCAGGAAAAATGTCTTTGGTGCTGGATATGCTGCTGGTAAAGAGATAAGAGACCCAAACCCTTGGTTGTATAAATTATATCTTTGTACTAATGGTTCGATTAAATTTCCATGCTCATTCAGCTGAGCATGGAAATTTACCCATCTTGGATTCAATTATCTGATTGTTGCAAAAACTATATATGAACACTAATTTCTGCCATTAACTTACCAGCTGTGGGGCTTTGGGCAAACTATTTAAATTTAGGCTTTTCATTTATAATTAGTAGAAAATAATCCTTGTATGTCACAAGTGTATGTTAAGATAAATTACTTGGGGTGATCTCACTCTTGTCTAAAAAAAAAAGGGAGATGTTTATCTTCTCAGCATTGACCTTGTTTATTATTTCAGTTCTCTTCTGGAAAAGAGGAAATATTCTTTCCTTCCGTTTCACTGCCCTTGTTTCTTAAGAAGCCATCTCCTCTTCCCCACCATGTCCTAGTAAAGCTTGTTTATATTTTCACTTAACACAGAAGAATTTGTTATATTTACTGGAGTCACAGAATTTTAGACTTTGCTTTCTTGAAGATTTAGGATAGCATTTTTCCTTCTATGAATTTTTCAGCATCCTAATGCGCTGTCTCTTTATCCAAAATAATGGTTTACGTTTTTTGAATGCTTCCTTGTGCTCTTATGGTGAACGTTAGTTAATATTTTATGTGCTTTTGAGAGCGTATTCTGTGAACTCTCCTTTGAACACTTCATCCAATTTATTTCTAAACTCAAGCCTCCTACCCCAATCTACAATTTTTTCAACCTCTTTAGGTATCTTGTATAATTCATTTGAGGTATGATATTTAGTCTCTCCATATTTTCCACTTAATTCACATGTTCCGCCTCTCTGCTTGGGCAACCTCCTTAGTGCAGTGAAATGCATGGGAAGGAGCAGGTGGCACTGTGTCAGGACAAAACCTGGGGCTGGGGTTGGCTCTCTTTCTACGAGGGTCTCCGTTGAGGTGGGGATGGTCCCAGAAAGCACCCGGAGTGAAGCCACAGTGGTCATAACTATTCCCCTCGAGGTTCATCTTCTGAGTTGGTACAATGCTTGTGGTGGGAAATAACAACCTCATTGGAAATCACAGGACTCCTAGACAGCCCGAGAGCCCACTGAAAATAGATGTTTGTAGACGTGTTCTGTCATTTAACATTATTCCGGGAAGGTGCGTTTTCTCCGTTCTAGACGCCGGTCTCGGCTGGGAGACCTATGATCCCTGCTTTTTCTCAGAGAAAGAATTCACTTTTTCATTCCAGCGGGGTCTCTCACAAAAACGTGGCAGGATATTTCTTTCTTTTGACACTTCCTCTTGCCATTATTTTGATCTAAAATCAGCTCAAGTCCTATCTCTCATGTGAGTTTAATCCTGAATATTGTAATACACAGTGATTTACTCTTTTCTTGGAATTCTACAACATAAAAAATTAGCACTGAATCAAAACAGCATACATAACTGTTTTGTCTCGTTACTACTTTTGCAAATTCCCCGACATTTGGGATTTCCAATGACCTTTCCATTCCTGTTGTATTCCCAAAGCAGGATAGGCTCAATTAATATTGTGTATGTCTCATACACAATTAATAGTGTATGTCTATGGGATAGTGTGTGTTCATTCCTAAAATAAACAAACGGATACTTTCTCCAGATAATGAGGTATAGTCCAACTCATTCTTACCAGCTTCTGTGTCACAGTGCACTCATTCCCTGATCAGAATGTTCCAATAAAACACCATTGACCATTTCGAGGACCTCAAAAAGATTTGTTTTTATGGGTATTTTTCCCTTTTTCAATGGAATGAACAGAATTCAAGCTCCACAAACTCTCTCTTGAATCAGCACATGGATAATAAAACGGATCTAAAGAAGAGTTTAGAAGGTATGAGTGCCCTCTAGCGAAATGTCAGTCAAGAGCAAAGACATGGGGCAAAGTAGCCAACAGAGGGATGAGGATAGAAACGGAGAGGAAAGACGGATAAACAGCCACAGAGCAGAGCGTGTCCAATGTGAATACCGGGGAGACATCCCCTCGGGGTTGGGGTGGGGTCTCATGAGTTTAGGCTGGGGACGACAAGGAAGATTGGGTGGCTTCCGTTCAGAAGGGCCCTTGACTTGGAGAAGTGTGGTGAGCAGGGCCTGAAAAATATCCACGCTCTCTTAGCCAAGTTGTGTGTCTGTGGCTTTGGTTCCTCCTTAGAGGCCACCTTCTAACTGTCACAAATGTGCCATAGGAGCCGGCACAGCTGAGCCCTGAGTTAGGGTCATGCCCCCCTAGTACCTTTTTGTGCAGAGAGGATGTGGCTGTGCACGGCTGTGGTCACTGCTGGCGCAGAGGTACAGGGATGTCTGGTTGGCACTGGAAGATTCCAGGGTCAGGGGGAAGGCCTCCTTCTTCTTCCTAGTGACGCTGTACCCGAAAGGGATGTTTCCTTCCTCAGTATTGCCAACACCATATGACCAGTGGAGCAGCCGCAGTCCCAGACCTGGGTCTTGTCGATACCAGAACATACTTTCGTGGTCCTTATTCTGGGAACATTCCAGCACAACTTTCGCTCCCACTGGTTTGATGAGATGTCTCGGGGTTTGGGTTACTTGTGCGTCCACAAGGCCTATGAGAGAAGGAGAGGTGAGCCGAAAATAGAGGCCGGGAAGCCTGAGGAGGGAAAAGTCCCATAGCAGGGCCTGCGGATAAGAGCACTGGGGTTTGCTGCGAACTCCCAGACTCACCTGCTCCCAGGAAGCAAACGGCCACACTGCAGAGGACCGTGATCCCCATGGCGGGCTGGGGCAGGAGTGCTGCTTCTCTCAGGCTCGGCTAGAGGCCAGGAGTCTGTGATGTCACTGTCCCTGCCCACGCTCACCACCCCGTAGTCATCCTCTAGAGTCTAGAGGGTTTAGAGCTGCCAGAGTGAAAGCCATCGCTGTTCCATGTGTCAGTGTGCGTATGTTGGCACACGTGTGTGTGCACACGCATGTGTGTGTGCATGCATGTGTAGAAGACAGCTAACACAGTAGGTCTGAAGTGGCTCTCCTCAGGGACCTGCTCTTGCAAAGCAGGCTCTCAGCTGGCCTCTGGGAACTTGGATTTGGGGGGTGTTCCCACCATTGAGTAACTGGTAAGTATAGTTCATTTTTCCTGGACTCCTAGCACAGTGTAGTGTATGCTAAACACCCCTTCATGTCTTCAAGTCTGGAATTCGGGTATGTGTTAGGCGGAGAGTGGCTGTGTGATCAGCTCTGTGGCTTTCCGGGGGTCCCATAATACACTACCGACCATGTGGCCAATCCAACAGAAATCCAAGCTACAAGTCCAAACTCAAGGTGTTGCTTGTAGGTGGCCTTCTTCTCCCCCTGTCTTCACACAGTCTTGCCTCTGTGTGTGTCTGTGTCCCAATCCCCTCTTCTTGCAAGGACACCGGTCATATTGGGAAAGGGCCACTCCATGAGCTCATTCAACATGAATTACCTCTTTAAAGAACTTCCCTGCCAATACGGTCACATCCTGAGGTACCGAGGGGTACACATATTCATACATATGAATTGTGAGGGGCCACAATTCAGCCCATGACACCAGCTGCCAGAGATGCCTGGGACGCTGAATCTGTAATGGGCTCCCTGGCAGGGCCACGGCACACAGGCTCTGCATTTTCCTCGGGTGCGGAGGGTGGGCATCCTCAAGAGAGGGAGAGCGCATAAGGGTATCTCAATTGTTTTTCAATGAATTTAAATCAACAAAACCGAAAGCACACTAGCTATACCCTCTTCAGCCACCATGGACAGCAAACTATGGTTCGTTACCAAGCATCCTATACCATCCCTGCTGTCCCTTCTGTGAGCTTCCTGATACTTCTGTAATAGGGACCTCACCCAGACAGCATCAGATCCCACTCACCCACTTGGAAGGAAAAACTACAAAGTCCAGTATAATTTTGATTCTGACTTAGCCATCGATCTCTTTCCTCTGAATCCCTGGTGGAGCTCATAACCAGAAGCGGTCAGAAAAAAACATGCCTGACTTGTGTTCTGGTTCAAAGTCTGTTTTCCTGTTGTGCCATTTTCTGCTTTTGAGATGATTAGCTTTAGCATTTAGGGGGCTCTATCAGATACTGGTAGCCCCTGCCATCCCGAGCACATCTTTGTACCCGGGTGGCATCTCGTATTGCAAAGTATTTCCAATCCCTCAGTTCTCATTTCTTACCTGTCTGTCCTTAAATACACATTTAGTGTGCAGAAAGTATTTAGATGTAGCTATTTCTGTTCTGAATGTTACTGATTTGCTTCCATAGATGTAGATGCATAGAAAGATGTGAATCATTCCATGAATAGTAGGCTAATTGTGTTTATAAAACACCTGCCTTTTCTGTCCGTTGTGTTGGTGGCAGAGACACAATGGTGTCCACATGTGCATGTCCACCTGGCAATGTAGTGGAGAAAGTGGGGGACCAATAGTGAGGTACAATCCCTAGGGGTGCAATGTCTGCAGAGAATTGGAAGAAGAGAAGAAGGAGGAGGAGAAGGGGAGAGGAAGAAGAGGAAGGGGAGGTGGGAGGGGGAAGGGACAGTAGAAGAATTTAAGAAACATGACAATCAAATGCAAAAGCAAACATTTAAAAGAGCATTTTCAGGGTAATAGGATAAATTTAAATATAAATCTGACAGTGTATAATATTAAGGAATTACAAATAATTTTGTTAGGTAACACGATTGTATAACAAAATATTATTTTTTAGAGTTTAGGAAATTCTGAAATAAAATATTACGATGTCTGGGAAATTGCTTCAGAATATATCAACCAAAAATGCTGGGAGGAGTGGGAGACAGAGGATGGCAAGTGCTCATTATTGAATCTGGGCGATAGGGCTCATTGTATTATTCTCTCTGCTTTGGTGATTGGCATTTTTCTTAACAAAAAGCTTGAAAATGTTATACCAAGAGAAACATGGAACGTACAAATTATTTTCACCTAATGCTTCACCTTCAACATGCTTTACCACAATATTAAGT
Source organism: Procyon lotor (assembly GCA_028646535.1). Classification (NCBI taxonomy): domain Eukaryota; kingdom Metazoa; phylum Chordata; class Mammalia; order Carnivora; family Procyonidae; genus Procyon; species Procyon lotor. Next base: position 1,478 of record JAQQSY010001450.1, on the reverse strand, counting down.
TAAGTATCATCTTCTATAAAGTTAACTGGTTTATACTCTTCAAAGGTATTGAATTAGGAAGGACAGACTGAAGAGCTTTCTGGAGTAAAGAGACATGACAACAAATCCAAAAGGTAATTCTGGATCGGATTATAGACCAGAATCTGTTGTCCTCTTTGTTACAAAGGGCATTATTGGCAAAAGTCGTTCTTGTGCTAACCAGCATGTGCCAGAAATTCTAAGCAAGTTGGGTGATGAAAAGACTCCTGTGTGCATGAGGTTAAATATCTAGAAGCAGAGAGAAGAAAGGCAGTTGCCAGGGGATGGGGGAGGGGGAAATGGAAGTCACTGTTGAACAGACACAAAGTTCTAGGCTTGCAAGATGACCACATCTGTCCTACAACATTGTGCCTGGAGTTAAGGAGACCAGATTGTACGTTTAAACACTTGTTAAAAGGGACTTCGCATTAAGCGTTCTTATCACACACACACGGTTTGAAAAAACAACCACAACAAAACAAATCCCCAATGGGCGATTTGGGTGCCCACCGAGATTCATAATTACATACACGACTGTTAATAAAAGTAATACTGTTGTATAGAGGAGAGGATGCTAAAATATTCCGTGCTCCGGCAACCAAATGGATGAGATGCCAAGGGCAGGACGCAGAGGACTGTGGCCTTTTCTGTTATTTGCTATGGAGAAGAGAAGTTCCAAACTGAGGGATACTCAGGTGAGGATTATTTCTACAGCATCCCTTTGTCACAATCGTCTTCCTGTCCTCATAAGAGAAATTTGGGGGCAGAGGGTCCCCATGCCCATGTGCTCTGAGCTCAATGACCGCGGCATTTCACACGAGGGGTCTCTCCCCAGGAGAACATGCTTCTCCCATCCCGGGTTACCGTAGCTCCTCGCTGGGGCTGGAGCTGATTGTGGAGTCTGAGTAGAAAAGTCTGGCCCTGTGCCCGTGATGGTGAGGGTGTCGCAGAAATGGGGCATGTCTAGGGCAGAAATTGACAGCATCTATGTTTCATGTTAGCATCATCCAAGCACAAATCTTGTCTCTTAGAGAATTTATTCGTAAGCTTTTTATCTAAGCAGCTCATTATTAAAAGGGCTCTTAGCTGGGAAAGAGAGATAAGGAAGACAAATCCTGATTTAAATTCTTTTTTTTTTTTTTAAAGATTTTATTTATTTGACAGAGAGAAACACAGCTAGAGAGGGGACACAAGCAGAGGGAATGAGCTCTTTGCTGAGCAAAGAGCCCGATGCGGGGCTCGATCCCAGGACCCTGGGATTATGACCAGAGCTGAAGGCAGACGCTTAACGACTGAGCCACCCAGGCACCCCATGAGCAGGGGGGAGGGGCAGAGGCAGAGGGAGAAGCAGACTGCCCGCTGAGCAGGGAGCCTGATGTGGGACTCGATCCCAGGACCCTGGGATCGTGACCTGAGCTGAAGGTAGATGTTTAACCAACTGAGCCACCCAGGCGCCCCCC
>JAQQSY010001449.1:0-14373 GCA_028646535.1 Procyon lotor | reverse complement strand
ACCTATAACAGAGTCCAAATTTCTTAAACTATTTTGATACAGGTTGCATTTTTGTCTGGATTTAAATCATATCTAAAATTAATTTCAATATTTATCGTAACATCCTCATGGAACCTTCAAATTAGATCAATTGAAATATTATTTTTGGGGGAGAACTTTTTTTTTAATTTTATTTTTTTTAATTAACATATAATGTATTACTTGCCCCAGGGTACATGTCTGTGAATCGTCAGGCTTACACATTTCACAGCACTTACCATAGCACATACCCTCCCCAATGTCCACAACCCAGCCACCCCAACCCTATCCCCCTGCCTCCCAGCCACCCTCAGTTTGTTTCGTGAGTCTAGGAGTCTCTTATGGTTTGTCTCCCTCTCCATCCCTTCCTGTTTCATTTCTCTCCCCCACTCCCCACAAACCCCCACCCTGCCTCTCAAATTCTTCATATCAGAGAGATCATGTGATGATTGTCTTCCTCTGACTGACTTATTTCGCTTAGCATAATACCCTCCAGTTCCATCCATGTCGTTGCAAATGGCCAGATTTCGTTTCTCTTGATGGCTGCATAGTATTCCATTATATATATATACCACGTCTTCTTTATCCATTCATCTGTTGATGGACATCTAGGTTCTTGAGAGATAATTTAAAGATATCCCATGACATATGCTCTTTATTTGAATGTGAATGTACATTTATGTTGGTACAGTTGGTCGCAGTTGCTCATTGAATTCTCACGAGGTTGCTATAGAAGATGAATAGATGCTCCTGAAAGTAACTATGGGGCACTACACCTATTCAGATTATTTTTTTTTAAGAATAACTATGACTTCAAATATAAAGCCAAGAAATCCACAAACATTAAATTTTTAAACCCCAGTTCTTTATAGTCTACATTTCAAATGAGTCACATAGAATAAAAATGGTACCTGTATCTAGGTCTTTGAAGAACAGACTCTAATTTTTGAATGTATCAGAGACTAGGCTAGAATAACACATCTTACATTTCTATAACACTCTTATTTTTCTGATATACTTTCTGTAAGGCATTATTTTTTCCTCAGAGTAGGATAATAATAATAAAAAAAAATCTAGCCTAAGTATCTTGATATTCAGATCCTCATCCCCTGCTCTGCTTCCCAATGGTGTATGTGGTTGTGAGTAAGTTAATGGATAAGGCTGTGCTAACCTTGTGCATCACAAAAAATAAAAAAGAAAGTTGGATCAGGTCAAGGCTTCTTAGCCTCTTCTGTGCCGTAGATATCTTTGGCAGCCTGGTAAAGCCTGTGGTCCTTCTGAGAATAGTGCTTTGAAATCAATATAGTAAATAGAACTACAAATAAAACTGTTTATACTGATATTCAGTCATTAAGGTATTAAAAAGCAAGTGGTAGCATGTTTTTCTTTATTATAGCACTAAATAAATAAATATAATAAACCTGTAACTACTATAATTTTTAATTGTCACCCTGAGTAGAAACAGACCTTTGAAGTATCTGCAACAATACTAATGTGATTTGAAAACATCTGTGATTTTCATTTGTGACAAAGTCACAAGTACTTCTAAGCATTGTGGGTTATTGCCTACATTCATCATTAATGAAAATGCCAAATTTCAATCAAAAAGTAGAGAAAATAAAAATGTAATTTTTTTTTTTCCTATCCAAGTTTACAAATGCCCTGAATTCTATCCATTAGTTCAAAGGAACTTTCCAACAAAAATATTCTAGGACTTTATAAGCAGTTCTGCTGGTTAGGTAAGGTGGGATACATTTAGAACTGCTCTACTCTTGAGTGTGGTTCAGGGACAGGGGCAACAGCATCACCCCCCTGCAGCTTGTTAGAAATGCAGAATCTCTACCTGACCTCAGATCTACTGAGTCCGAAATCTGCATGTTTCCAAAATCCCTAGGTGATTTGATGTGCACATTAATGCTTGAGAAGCACTGCTACAGAAGTAGCTTTTCAGCCTGTCTGGGAGCTTTTCAGCTATGATCAAACCAAGTAGCCTAGGATTTCTTAGATCTACAGTCAACTTCTCTCATTTGCTAAAAATGTGCCCTTACGTCTGCAGTCCAAGAAGTTGGTTACAGGCCTTTCAGCAAAGACAACAGTGCTGTAGACATACAATGGAGATTTTCATAGTTACTTAAGGATTAATAAGTGAACAGATCTAGATTGTTTTGGAGATTTGAGGAGCCTCAGGCAGTAGTTTGAGATGTGTCAGAAGCAAATTATCTCTGAAGTGGTGGGGAGTAGGGGAGAAGTGGTAACAAGTCTGCATAACCAGACAGAAACAAAGTTTCTTCCACAAAGTTGAACTTTGTTAAGTATAGGTGAAGCGGAAGAGGGAGAAAGAGGAAGAAGCAGAAGAGGGAGGAGAAGCAGAAGAGGAGACAAAGGAGAATGAGCAAAGCGATAGGACTTTATTCATCAAGGATACAGAAAAAACTCTTAGGAATGAGAGGCATCCTAATCAGGTTTCCAACATGGGCCTCCACCGACAGTCTTTTATTTAGAACTGACCAGGGAGCTTGTGGCCTTAACATTCTTGGGACGTCTTGGTTTGAGTAAGGACTGTTGATAACATTTTTAATGGCTTACTTCTCCTTTGGGGTCTGGTCATTCTTTGTGATCATGATGTGACTGCCATAAAAAGAACCCACCGCTGATGTCTAGGGCAGGATGATCTGGTTTATTTCCTTATCTCTGGTTTCATTACGCCTCAGGATTTCAGGTATTTTTGGTGAGTAGTCACATAGTCCCCTACCTATTCCTCCCTACCTAACCCGCTGGCCCCTTACTCGTTGGCGGTATTTGTTCCATAGGGTTTGGTTTGAGCACTGTAACTGTTCGCATAGCACTATTGATGTTCTTGAGAATACATGTTTTTCACTGCTTTGGAGACAGTTTTACACATATGTAAAATGTTAAGTACACATCTTATGAACCGAATCATGTCTGCGGGGGGAGAAAAGCCACTCCTGAAGTGTCTTATAGTGAAATCCTCTAATAGAAATTTCGATGTAGTGTGCATTGATTGAGCATCTATTTTGTACCAGTAGAAATTCAGAAATGAAGAAGACACTTCCTGCCATAAAATTGCCAATTTATTGTAAGCCAAGAAAAAAACCATAGATAGGTTTATAGATGATAAGAGTGTAAGTTCTATGATAAAAGCAGACACAAGATACTATTTTTAGTGGTATGGGAGGGTGCATAGAACTTTAAGTTCCCATTCACTCATCTACTTACTGACCCATTTATTCATTCATTCTTTTACCAATGTTTATTGAACCATTATCCAGTGTCATACACAAATCTCTATGGCTAACTCTAGAATACTGACATTGGAAGTGATAAGATAGGTCTAGGTTGAGATTATTTTGGGGTTTTGTATGCCCTTTTTAGAATGTTGAACCTCATCCAACAAGCAACTAAAGATTTTGAAGTAGGGAAATTACTGATAAGGTTTGAATTTTAAGATCATCATTCTTGGGACAGTCATGAAAGGTGACTCTAACGGGGGCTTCAAAAATTCATTTTAAGGGAAAAAGTACACAATGGAGATTTTCATAGTTACTTAAGGATCTAGTTACACAAGAATGCTTAAAAGTATTCTTCAAGTTCTTAAAAGTTCACTTCGAGTTCTGTAGTCTTAAAAATCTCTCATTCCCTTCTAATTAATAGTATTTACAAGCAAATATTTGTGTTGAAATTTTATATATTGTACTTCTTGTCAAGTTTTTAGCTCAGCAATATATTAACATTTTTCCCCCTGTCATTATTTTGCAGCTTTGGACCCTTGTTTTGATTTTATGGCCAGTCATTATTTTCATAATTTTGGCTATTACCCGGACCAAATTTCCTCCAAGAGCAAAACCAACTTGTAAGTAAATGACATTTGTTTGTTTCCCTGATTTTGGGACTTTTTTTTTAAAGACTTATTTATTTGTGAGAGAGCAAGGAAGACTACCAGGTGTGTGTGTGTGTGTGTGTTTGTGTGTTCACGCGCGTGTGCACACAGTGGGGTGGGGCAGAGGGAGAAGGAGAGAGAATCCCAAGCAGACTCCTCACCGAGCATGGAGCCTGACACGTCACTCAATATCGTGACCCTGAGATCATGATCTGAGCCAAAACCAAGAGTTGGACACTTAACTGACTGTGTCACCCAGGCACCCCTAAATTGGGATACTAGTTAAAATTTATTTCGATACCACATTAGTATTTTATTCTAAATTTTTTTAAAAGATTTTATTTATTTATTTGACAGAGAGATAGAGAGCATAAGCAGGCAGAGCAGCAGACAGAGGGAGAGGGAGAAGCAGGCTCTCCGCCGAGCGGGGAGCCTGATGCAGGGCTCGATCCCAGGACCCCGGGATCATGACCTGAGCCGAAGGCAGCCACTTAACCGAGTGAGCCATCCAGGCACCCTTTTATTCTAAATTTTTAATAGTGTTTCTACTTGGAAGTATTTATATAAATACTTAGCCTGTTTTTTTTCTCCGGCTTTTTCAATTAGTTAGAAAGGTGAGCCTGTAATATTTATCTACAAAATTATGAGGCATGTAGGAGCCAAAATATATTTTAATCTTTGTAAAATTTTGACTCATATATTATTCACCTCATAAAGCTCATTATGGTATGTACAACACAAACAAGTAGCTATGTCAAGCTAGAATATCCTTTACTTTTGTACTGTAGCAGAAATCATAGACTAGTATTTGGTCAACTGAACACATGAAATTCAGAGCACTATACAAATCTCTGATCTCTCTTCAGGGCTGGATGCATAGTGCAAATGTATCAACACATTTAGTTTGAAAGAACATTGTTTTCCATTCAGTGCTATTTTAGCTGCATTATTTTGTCATCACCCAGTTGAAAAGTGGGCACAATATCAACTCAGGCCATTATTTTCTTTTGGATCCAGAAGGGAGATGCAGGAAAGACTGAGAGAAGTCCTCAGAACTGAGGGGATGAGCTTTTTAACCCTGGTGATCTGACCCCGGTGTTGTTTCTGCTTTTGTTTTTAAACTTTGGAGCCAGTTTTCTTGGTAGAGGAGTGACGGTTGGGTGAGATGCTTGATGTTTCACAAAGGAGTCATCTTCTGAAAAGCTTCTCGTAGACCAAATTTCTGTAAATCAGATTGTATTTCAGATAAATTATGGTAATTTGCTATATAAAAGAAGACTATACTGAATTATTTGTAAAGAGAATGATAAGCTAGTGACTCTTAAAAATAAGTATTTTTCAATCACCGAGTCCTAAGAAGTAAAATGACAGCCATGGCGGAATCTTGATTCATACACAATAGAATAATTTGGAAGAGAACATCAGTTCAGTTAATGTAAAGTATTTAAACTCTTGGTACGAGAATAAATAATTCCTTATATTTGAAAAGCACCTTACCATTTCTAAAGGATTTTGCTGAAGTTATTATGCAGTTGTTGTTGATGAGATTTTATTAGGTTGTTTATAAAAGCAGCATAATTTTGTTCTCTTCATATTGTGTGTTTATTAGTTCTTTATAACACGTTATGTCCATTGTATATTGTTGAAATTTATGTATTCTTGCCTATCTTAAGTAGCATGGACTTTAGAAATAATGCATTCAGCACATAAGGACAAACACTCTTTGAACTACTCTGGTTTAAGATGCTAATTATCAATTCACTAATGATAGTGACAAAAGGAGTCTATTACCTTCTTTCAACAACTTATTTCTACCAATTTCTTATTAATAAGGATCTTTCAGTTATGCAATAAGTTCCTCTTACAAAACTTAACAGACATAAATATAAGGTGTGTGAGTAAATAGACCTAACTGGTGATTCCTGATGGGACTTAGAGATTCATGGAGAAAATCATGGAGAGCTCTTAGAGTTCCACTAAATTATGAAGAAAAAAATTGGAAAAACCATGTGATGCTTGCCTCAGAGACCTTATCTTTAAAGGTTCTGCAAAATCACAATATCCAGAAGGAGATGAATAACCACCTTTTACTATGGACATATGATCATATGCTCATAATAATTAGTTATGAGGTGATTGTCTTTATGTTTGTAGGTAAGAGATAACAGAATTATAGGGAAGTTCAAACATTGGAAGTATTTTTGCTAATCTCTCAGACCTTATAAGACTCAATTAAAAAATAGTTTATCATTTATAGTTTACAGAGGAGAACCCTGGGGACCCCGAGAGAATGTTAACAACTCAATCATGTGGGACAGAAGAGAAAGGTTTTGGAAAATACCTTTACCTTGTTCTTGAGATTTGTCTCATATTTTACCAGAGAGCCAAAATACAAATTGCGTCAAAATTATCAACTCATTCTATAATTGGTTGAGTATAAAATATTTTTTGAGTATAAAATATTTTATAATTGAAGGTGCTATCTGTACAGCAAACTAGACAACCTAAAACTGGTATAGATGCAGTTACTTTTTTCCACCCTGTCTTGTGGTATAAAGGGAATAGCTCCAAAATGAAAGTTTGGATTCAGAGATTTTTATTCTTTTTTTTTTAATTATTGTTGTTTTTCTTTGTTTCTCTTATTATAGTGAAAGATTAAAGTGAGCTCATAATAATAAATAATATTATTTATAACATAATATAACATAAATAATAAATGACAAAAATAAATATTTCTTGATCTCATGTGTGCCAGATGCCTAGGGAGGTAATGACAGTATTACTCAGTTCACAATGGAGAAAACCAATGCACAGAGAGATTAAGTAACTTGACCAAGATTTCACAGTTAATAATGTTGACATCAGGGTTTGAACACTGGATTTTAAGCTTATGGATTCACATTTCTTACATCTAGGAGTCAATACTAATTTCTCATGTTGAATTATTCATGTTTCACAAAAGTAGACTAAAAGGTAGAGATTAGGAATTTAAATACCCCATCTCTATCTCTCTCATGAAATCAAGAAATACCAGGGAAAGGTACAGGCAACGTATGAGTCAAAGTTCTCCTAAATATTAGTATTCAGTGGAGAATGCTGCCTCTCTCTGACTAATTCTGCAAGAGTCATTGTAGTTGTAATATTGTGGAAATCAGGTCCTGTTTAACAGAGTTAAAATCCTTTCTGGGCTACAGTGACTGCTTCCGTGCTAGTTGGGCAACAGAGAAAAGAAGAAACTCCAGGCTACACCCCAGCTGAAACTCAGCTATGATGAGAAAGGAGTTGTCATCCCGTGGGCACATTCTGCTCCCAGAATAGCTGGCCAGGTGTGTAGGACTGATACATCATACAGAACAAATATAATTAGTGACTCAAAGGGCTCCCTCCATCGTTTTCTTGACTGATGGGTGTCTGGAGAAGTCTGGATTTTTGGTGAGTATGGAAGCTGCTGCTATGGTGAGCGCCGTCCTGAGCATAAGACTAACTTTTGGCATCGTTTGCAATCACTTAGGCCCTTCTGTGTCGCCACAGACAGCTTCGGTAACTAACTTCTGTAAATAATAAGTCCCAGGTAAGGAAAGCTTCCCAAGCCTGGCAGACGGGCCAGGATGCTTCTTGTTCACCTAGAAAAGAAATGGGCTAAGCCTCCACATTTGAAATGGTTCCAACCTCTTATAATCTGTACATGCAGTAACTTGTCAGGAGGCGAACTTTAAACCCGAAACATCATGCTTAGGAGCAAAGACAAACAAAACCAAACAAACCCTCCAAAATGCATTTAGACTAAGCCAGCTATAATGTAGTGTTGTCTGTGTCTCCTTTCAAAACGCGCATACTCACCAAGTGCAGGCCAGCAGTCCCTAATTACTGTGGAGCTCACTACTTTTCAAGAACAGAAAAAACCCTGCCGTAATGAGATAAGTGGACTCCAAAAATTGCCGTCTTGCCAATAAGGAGTCACATTTTTATGAAGTTAATGAAAAACAATATTTTTCAAGTGGCTGAAAATACCACTAAAAGCACAATGGAAATGATACTATGTAAGTATGGCCGTAGCCTGGATTAAATTCTGATTATCTCAAGGCCATCACTTCCTAATACCTCACCTCTAAAGAGAAGAAAGCCAGCCCATGTCACCTCTGAAAATGAGCTGATGGAAGGCAGGGGCCAAATGCTAATTGCAGTACATCCACATGTGTGCTAGCACAGGGTTATCCTGAACACTACCCATCTGGATGTGACACGATAGCTTCAGTAAATGCACGATTGCCATGACCAGCATGTCTTCTGACCTCCATGTCTTCTGTCTCCAGGGAGGCAATAAAAGTAATAATAGATGTGAATATTTATCAAACACCTTAGTATAGGTCAGACACTATGCTGAGTACTTCGCATATACTTCCTTAGTAGAGATATCATCTCTATAAACTATCTAGTGTGATTGTCCCAATTTTAGAGATGACAGAACGGAGGCACAGAGATGTTAAGTAATTTACCCATGTTCACATGGGTATTGTGTGCCCAAGCCTGGGTTTTAAACCCAGTTTTATGTGCAGATACAGAAGTTGTATTCAGTCATGACCGCCAGCAATGGCCATCCTAAGGTCCAGCTCATTTCAGTTTGCAGCACCTCCTTTTTCTCCCTCACACCACCTGTTAGCACCACCATAGATGGAGCATGGCTATAAAAGTGAATTTAATCGGCTTTTCTACTTGTCAGCAGCTCTAGGGAGAAAATGTAAGAAGGAAGATTGAAATTATTGATTAATTGGTGGCTTATGGGATCCCTGTGTGTTACTGTACCTACAGTCCCTGAATTGTTAAGAGGAGGCTGTTCTGTGTGGTTTTATGTTAAAAGAGCCGATGAGGCATCTTACTCGTGAGGGTTGTAAAGTCAGAGGAGTCAGGCTTTTTCTGGCCCTGCTCTCGCTTCTGACTTTCCCTGTGGTGTGTTTTCAGGGAAGGGACGGCAAATGCGTGAGGACAGGATTCCATTGTCGGGTACACCACGCTCTCCAGCTTGCTCGTGATTTAACAGGAATAGTTGAGGCACCCATAGTAAATAATTTCCTTTTCTATTTTGATTGGCTCAAAATTAATGCAGGTTTTGTTCTGGGAAGCTCAGAACTCATCATCATTCATCGCCTGCCAGGTGTTGCCCCATCCGATTTCTCCATTCTCACGTGTACCGGCAACACCAGGCAGTCTCTCAGGTTAGAAACGTCTGAGTCATCCTGGACTCCTCCTGTTCCTTCGCCTCCCATAACCACGGGCCTTCAAGACAGAATCGATCTTGTGAAATGTGTCCTGGAGTCACCCCTTCCTTTCTGTCCTTCCTGTAGTCCCTTGGTTCAGGGTCTCATTGTATTATGCCTGTGTTTCTTCAGCAGCTTTTTATTTGGGGGCGGGCGGCACTCTGGAAGCCCAGCCTTTAATTCTTCCCATAGTGTAACATCAGATAATCCCTTAAAATATTCTTTGGGTCTATAAAGTTTCAACTCCCCTTTATCCTACTTTCAGGACCTTCATAATCAGGATTCATTCAACTTTCTGTTGAGCGTGCTCTGCAGTATGAGGCCTTCGCCTAAAGAGTCAGTGTCCGAATGTCTTCCACACATCCCGAGCTCGTTCCCATTTGGTTATACATGCTCGTGTCTCTTCTGGCTTGTCTATCAAAAGACAAGCTCACATCCAAGGCTTACCCTTTTGCCTTCCTTGATCACTCAAAACTCCAATTATTTCTCCTTTATATCTCTCTTGTGGATGTACAGGCTAATGGTCCTTTTTGAATGCTTTATGCTCTAATCTTGACTCACTCATTAGACAGATAGCACATTAACAGCAGAAATCATGTCACAGCATCATACTAATATCAGATACAACATGATTCTTACCAGGGAGAACAAAATAAGAATGTAATATATCATTCAGAATTTAGTGCAGTTTGAAAGATAGGGGTGATTGGATTATAAAATTCACCCAGAGATGCATAGTAATAAAGCTCAATGTGAATCTGAGATAGGTAAAGGACAAGAAGTTAGCTTGTTTTGGTTTGGTTTTTACTTTTCAGGTGCAGGTAAATCTGACTGTGCTCTCAACAATATCTCTAATGTTAATATTGGGGCAAGAAAAGGGTATAAAGCTCCCCCTCTCCTCCCCAGGTAGGTGGATCCACCTGGGAATTTCCCTCACAAATACCTAAGAGTTCAGGTGAATGTATATAGAAGATTTTCGTGTGGGAGAGATTTATAGTCTGCTTCTTGCCTAAGTTTCAGAAAATGTTAGGGCATCTTTTGAATTTCCCACACAAAGCCCTATCATTTACATCTTTCATCAGCAAATCAGTAGTCAATAACTTTTTTCGGAAACATTACTGATCCTTTGGATGGCACCATGGTAAACTCTGTGAAACTGAGAGAAATGGGAACTGTGACTATGCCCCCCAGCATTCTGCACCAAGCTGGAGGAAACCAGCAGGGGGGAGACAGTGTGAACATGGCCCGGGCACACTCCTACATTGGGGTGGCTCAGCTCCTGCTGGCAGCTGCCCATCTCTCCCTGCTCCTAATCTGAAATTCTGCCATGCTCTCATGCAATGCCAGCGGGCACACCCTGATGCTAGATAACATGACAAAAGGATTTCTCAACTAATGCCCTGTTAGGCTTAGTACACAGAGTTGCATCAGAAAGCCGGAAATATCATGAAGTACAATACAACTTAATTTAACAAGTAGAAAAATAGGGGTGCCTGGGTGGCTCAGTCAGTTAAACATTGGGCTCTTGGTTTCAGCTCAGATCCCAATCTCCGAATCATGGGATCAAGCCGCACGTTGGGCTCTGTGGTCAGCCAGGAATCAGCTTGAAATTCTCTCTCCCTCTTCCTCTGCCCACCCACTCCCCTCTGTTCTTTCTCTCTCAAAGAAGTAAAAGATCTTAAAAAAAAAAAAAATAGAAAAATAAAGAGTAAAGAATAGCTACTGATTGCACAGTGGAAGATTTCTTGTCTTTCAGGTTTTATTCCCCCTGTCTTTTCTGCATCATCCCTACTTCTGATGATTTACCTTACTAGATTTCCAGAGGTGACTGCCTCATTGACGTCATCTCTGGGGGCCACATGCCTTCTCTTTTTCACTCCTTCTCTCTCCCCTTCCCTTCATGAAGTGAAGAGGGGTTCCTGTTACTCTCAGGTAGGGACTTCTAATACTCAAGTCTATATGATAAAGATAAATAATTGATTATTTATAAATTCTCTCAAGTACAGTCATCTTGCAGAGTAAGTAAAGTAAACATCCAATGATATTGGATGTTTCCAATATATCCCTAAAGCTAAGAACCAGATTTAACAAAATTCAACGTATTCTCCTTCACTTATCTGAGAGCACAGAGCCCAGACACAGGCTCACAGGTGAAGGTCTGGTTCTGTGGTTGGCTGACTGTGTTTTCCTGAGTGACAGTTAAACAGTCTTCTAAGTATCACCCAGGAAACCCAGCCTAGGAAACCTTAGTCATTTTATGTTGCTCTCACTATTCAACTTTTCTCATTCTCTTTGAGTAGGTAACATTATATCTTTTACTTTGATAAATGAACTAGTGTATATTTTTAGAGTAGAGCAGCCCTCGTAGAAGAAATGCACGATATTCACTGGTCTTGACTTAGTTAGAATTTCATGGTGGATTCAAGTTAGAATGACTTATAATATTTTCACATTAAGTAAAATAAAGTCTGTGGTTATTTAAAAATAAAATATTTTGGTTTTGGCCATATATTTTCATACTTATATTTACATGTAAAATTATTATTATTGTGAGAGGCAGTATAAGGGCTTAGAGCATAGACTCCAGATTCAAACTACCTGGATTCAAACACAAGCCTTGAATAAGTCTCTTGGATGCTCTGAGCCTCAGTTTCCACATTCACATATCAAAGCTACTTAATACACCCACCTCACTGAGTTATTGTGAAAATTGAATGAGTTAATACTTGTTAAATACTTAGATAAATGCCTGGCATATAATAAGAACTGTATTAGTGTTGGATATTATGTTTTAGATTTATATTATTTATAATATTATATAGGTGTAGGGTATAACATCAATCATTGAGTATCCTTGAGCTAATCTAGTATCATAGTATTTGACAGATAAGAAAACTGAGGCTCAGAAAATTTAAGACTTGATTATATTTTCACATTTATTCTTGCCTCCGTTACGTATTTAAAGGGTACCTATAATGTCTGCAATGATCAAGAAAGCCATGAGCCTTCACAACAACCAAATCTATAGGAGGTTAATAAATGTGTCAGAATCTGTAATAAATAAGTATGCAATGTTATCAATTCCACAGTGGATGTAGGCTCAAAAGCGAATCAGCAGAGGAGATAGAGTCCAAGAACCTTACCTGGGGTCAGGGCTGGGACTATGGGGATGCTAGTTTAATGCAGACTTTGAGGGGTTAGCAAAACCTCAGTAATCAATATCAATCATATTTCAATACAATATTTTAAAACATAAAAATTAATTTTAAAATTCAATGATGAGCAAAATGTTAAAATTTTAGATAAAGTGAGGCTCAGGATTACCGACTTTTCTTTTGCCTTGGGCTCCAGTGCGGCTTCCATAGCACTGGCTGTGATATCAGGAAAGCCTTCTTCACAAGGAAGTCCTACATCTTAGCATGAGTTTTGGAGAATGAGGAGGAGTTTGTCAGCTAGACAAACTAGCTGGTTGTTTTCCTCACGGACAGCGACCAACATGAATGAGGACACAAGACGTGATAGAGTTGGATGTGCCAGGAATTTGGAGTTTGTTTTGTCTGGAAAAAGAGGATTTTTGTTGCAAGTGGGGAGCTGAGGCTATTTGGTCAATTCTAAAAGCATTGAACTTTATTTTGGAGAGGATGAGAAGCCATTGGAACTTTTTAGTAAATTAGCTTTGTTTTAAATATATAAATATAAGATATTTATATTTTTTCTGGTCACAGATATACATGCTTATTATTTAAAAATTAAATAACATAAGTATACATAGGGTAAGAAAAAGAGGTCGTGCATAATCTTGTCTTCTTAAGGTAACTATTGTTAACATTTCGGTGTACATTTTCTCAGGCTGTTTTCTCTCTATAAACAGATGTACTCAACCACTCTATCTTAATCCAAATCATAGAAATACGCCTGTTGAAAGATGTGGATTATCCTGGGCTTTCTAAACAGGCATATGGCAGCGGTGGTGGAAGGGATGGCAGAGACGATGATATGCAAATACTTAGGAAAAAAGTATTAAAAAGTCATATTGGCAATAAAAACTACTGGAAATTTTAAAAAAGGAAGAGATGCCTGTGCATTAGTGTCATCAAGAATTACCCCAGGATTAAATTAAGCTTGAAAGGAAAACAAGTGAATATGCATAATATGCAACAAGAAGAGATGTGCCCTTTAAGACTGAGGAAGGTCATGATCAAAAACTAGCTGAGAATAGGTACACTGGATTGGCCAATGGAGAGTATCAGTGCTGGAGAGTAGGAGAGACCAAGCTGCTTCGGATCATGTGAGGCTTTCAACATTAGACCGAAGACTTCGGATTTTCTCCTGCAGGAAAAGAATCACTAGAAATCTGTGAAGAACTATTTAATTTTCTTTTTCCAATATGGGAGATAAACTAAGGGAAGTTTGAAAAGGTCTTTCACTGTAATTGTTTATCTTCATCCAGATGTTTTTATCATAGGCTCAATTGGTTGTCTATTGGTCTATAAGAAATTGCCTCCCCGAATTCAATGGCAACAACAGCAAACATATATTGTTCTCCAGGTCCCATGGATCCAAAATTTGGGAGTGACTTAACTGTGCGGTTTTGCCTTAGGGTCTCTTGTGAGATTGCAGCAGAATTTTTACTAGAGTTGGCTTCCTATGATAGCTTGACTAGGGTTGGCAGATCTGTTTTAAAGGTGGTTGTTGACATGCTCAGCAAGGTGGTACCAACCGTACATACCAAGTTGGTGGCTTCTCTCCACAGGCTGTTTTAGTGTTTTCATGAAATGGCAGCAAGCTTCCCCAGAACAAGCAATCCAGGAGACAGTCAGGCAGATGCTAGCCTTTTAATGACCCAACCTTGGAAGGCACCAAGCTTCACCTCCACCACATTCTTTTCATTAGCCACACGTCACTAAGCCTGCACGCATATTCAAGGACAAGAGAATTAAGTTCTACCTTTGGAAGGAAAAGGGGTCAGAGATTCTACGGGCACATTTTAAAATCACCACACAATTCTACCTAAAGCAATCTACACATTTAATGCAATCCCTATCAAAATACCATCAATTTATTTCAAAGAAATGGAACAAATAATCCTAAAATTTATATGGAACCAGAAAAGACCACGAATAGCCAGAGGAATGTTGAAAAAGAAAACCAAAGTCGGCGGCATCACCATTCCTGACTTCAAACTCTATTACAAAGCAATAA
>JAQQSY010001448.1:0-14373 GCA_028646535.1 Procyon lotor | reverse complement strand
AGTAAAGCTTGAAATCAGGCAACATGATGCCCCCAGCTTGGTTTTTCTTTTTCAACATTTCCTTAGCAATTCGGGATCTTTTCTGGTTCCATACAAATTTTAGGATTGGGGGGGCGGCTCTTTAAACCACACCTGGTAGCTTCTAGTAACTGAGCCACATTCTTCTAGGGTCAAAGAGTCCCCCTCTGACTACTCTAAATGTCCTCCTTTTTCTTCTCTCTCTTTCATAGTAACAATGATAATATGTGCATGTTATACACTGAAACTTGAGGCATTTTTGCATGATTTTCTCATGCAATCATCATCCCCAAATTGTGATTTAAGTTTTACCCTATTTATGCTACAGACCAGGATACTGAAGCTTGAGGAGATGATATGATCTGGGTATTTTGTGATTATATTGATCAGCACTCTTGCTTTTAAAAACAATAGAAAGAAAACCTGAAATTGACCTAAATAGAATAGACAGTTTATTGATCAATTATCTGAAAAGTACAAGGGTAGACATGGTGCCAGGGAAGATTAGAAATAGGGGCACTAAAGTTATCGGGACTTGCTCTACACCTCATCTGTCCCATTCTGTAAGTTGGCTTTGCTTTCTGAAGCAGGTTTCTCCATATGGTAGTTGACCCTTCCCCTGGTAATGCTGAAGGCACCTTCCAGTGGCTTTAGTACTGAGGGTGTAAGAGTGTTCGCAACCATCTCAGATACGAAGTCTCACAGGTGGGCTCGGTCTGGCTCATTTTGGGTCAGGTAACCTTTGCTACAGCTGAAATGTCACCACTCACCCAATCAGATGTTTTGAAGCATTTCATAGAAGAAAGATGATTTTTTAGACAATCATCATCCTCATCATCATGAAAGTCCACCATAGTAGTAGAGTTGGAACTGAAATTGATACTTCATGACTCTAAATCCAACATTACATATAGACATTGAAAACCCCATCTAATTTCTAAGTTGTATTTTCTAAAGGACTTTTTGTCATTTGCACCAGGATATTTTACAGGTACCTCAAAACCTTAAACCAATATAAAAATTAACTTGCACTGCATTACTATAACCCTTCAGCCCCATGCCTACCTGGTCTTCCTCCAGTTTTCTGTCTCAGTGACAACTGGCCCAGGGCCACATTGTAACTTCCATGGGCTTGAGCACTTTTGCTTCCTCCATATAAATAGTAAAGATTACTTTTTACTGCATTGGTAAGGATGAATTACGATTATATATTTAAGCACCTTCTTTGAACTTTGAACTAAAAATTCATTTTGCTTTTAAAATTTAAAAAGACTTAAATACTTTTGTGGGCCTCTACAAATATTGTGGGCCCAGGACACTGGGCCCACTGAGCATAATGGATAAGTTGGGACTGAAGAGGGCTAAATCATTCTGAAGAGTGCAAGTCAGAAACTTGGGATTTATTCTTTTTTTTTTTTTTTTTAAAGATTTTATTTATTTGATAGAAACACAGCGAGAGAGGGAACACAAGCAGAGGGAATGGTAGCGGGAGAAGCAGGCTTCCTGACGAGCAGAGAGCCCGATGCGGGGCTCGATCCCAGGACCCTGGGATCATGACCTGAGCAGAAGGCAGACGCTTAACGACTGAGCCACCCAGGCGCCCCTTGGGATTTATTCTTAACATTTTCTCTCCATCAGCACATCTCAATGACTATATTCCATCAAATTCACCAGTTAATTTTTTCCCTAAATAGCAAATCACTTGCCTTATTATTTCTTCTTCTTCTCCTTTCTTCTTTCTCCCCTCCTCCTGCTCCCCCTCCTTCCCACCATCTTGACTGGTCTCCTTGTATCCCTTGTTGTTTTTCCTCCAATCTCTGATCATTAATGCAACAGAATGATCTTATAAAAACAAATCTTGGTCTTACAAACTTCCAAGAGCTTCATTTTCTTCTTGCCTTAGTGAAAAGATAATCTTGGCCTAGCCTGTGCATCCCCACATGGGCTAACTCCAGCCTGCCTCACCAAATATATAACATAGGACTCTGGGTGGTTATTTCCACTGTAGTCACCCTGGGCTTCCTCAGTGGCTTGAATGCAGATTTATCCTTTGCATTTTGAGGCCCTGAAGCATATTCCTCCTTCTAGAATGTCCTTTTTTCTCCCCTGCCATTAATTATACACCATTGTTTACATATTACCTCAAGTGTCACTTTATCAGGGAATCTTACCTCACATAGTGTGGGTCAAGTAATACACTTGTAATATGCTTTCTTCGCAAACTGTATTTACTTTTGCAGTAAAATATCCACAACTGGAATTGAGTATCTAATTGTGTAAATGATAATTTTGTGTTCATTTTGGTCACCGAGAGGTAAGCTCCATGTCTAATTTGCCTATAATTGTTCCTCCTCCACTCTACCCCGCACCTACTACACAATAAATACTATCTGCTGAATGAAGGAAAAACATATGTTGATATATCCTTAAGCATGTTACATTTTTATTCATAACAAAGTTTTTTGAGAGCCAATGCCAGGCACTCTAGTACACTCTGAAGACACAAGCCATTAATAATCATCACCTTTCTGAATTTTTTGGAATTCTGGAATTCGTGCTCACTTCGGCAGCACGTATACTAAAATTGGAATTCTGGAATTCTTTCACTTGGTTGATTTAGATATTAACCCTGATGCTGATTCAGAACTGATCAGATTAGGTGGTGGTTTAAGAGAATGAGACTCTAGAAAATAGAAATTGAATCCCCCAAGTAAACACAAATATTGATGGGTTAATTAAAATGGTCAAACCAGTATGGAAAGTCTACAACTATGATGCTCTTAATCACATTATTACAGGTGTGTCCTCTCTGATCATGTAGATCAGAAAATGTCTATGCATCTTTTGAAAATTGGATACAGTTTCAAAAGTGCAGACTACTCCAGAAACTGAATGGTAATAGAATTACAGGGAAATTTTTTAATACTGGCCTCTTATGTAATAGTTACTCTACTCTCCATTCCATACACTTATTTCTGGCATAAAAAGTTGTAAGAACTTTGGGCACCTAGGTGGCTCAGTGGGTTAAAGCCTCTGCCTTGGGCTCAGGTCATAATCTCAGGGTCCTGGGATCCAGCCCTGCATTGGGCTCTGTGCTCAGCAGGGAGCCTGCTTCCCCGCCCCACCCCCCACCTGCCTCTCTGCCTACTTGTGATCTCTCCCTCTGTCAAATAAATGAATAATCTTTAAAAAAAGAAAAAGTTGAAAGAACTTCATTTTAATGGTTCTATAATAAAGACTCAGTCAAATGATGTGATTTACCCAAAGTTACAAGATTTCTTAATGACACTAGAGACTGCCTCGGAGATTTGGTGATCTTATTTTATCATTCTACTTTGCTCTTCCATTATCATTTGGAACTCATAGTCATTTGCACATGTACTAAGCACACTGTGGTGTGTACCAAGCTACTCAGTTGTCATAAATTATGTGATACCCACACACTAGCATACCTCCTTCTCATTGCCAATTCCTCTGTGCCCAGAAGTCTAAATAATAACAGCCTGAAGAAAACGGGATTAGGAAACTAAATAAATACGATGCAGCCTCACCTGAATATAGGGGCAGACCTCTCACGTGCCAGAAGGTGGAGAGCTAAAAGTAATCAGTGAGCATCCTTAAAACTACCACTACAATGTAAGGTATTTTAATGGAGAGTTTGTTCTTTGGAGTTAGACAAAATTAGAAATGTAACTACTACTTACTTTGTCAGTGACCTTGGGCAAATTAATTTACCATGTTAGAGTCTTGGGTATTTTCTTAATTAATTTGAGATAATAAAGCCAACCAGCAGAGCTGTAAGAGTCCCTTTCTCTCTGTGCAAAAGCTGATTTGAAAGATTAGAATCTGGCAGCAGTGCCTCTCCTCCCCGTCCTCTCCTTTGTCCCCTTGCAAGAGGATAGCCATTTCTGAAAGGATCCCTTAGCTCGGGAGATATCATTGAGCCAGGGAGGAGTCAGTGTGCGTTTAACTGTCCCAGCACATGCTTCCACATACTTTCCGCTGCACAATGTCAGAATCATGTATCCTGCAGGAGGATGCTTCCATCCTATGATGGAGACACAAGGTTCAGAGAGGTGGGAGTATGTTCTTAGACTCAGAAACAAAGCCCAGATTCACGAGTGTCTTGCACTGTGGCAGTTGTCAGCAGCCCAGCTTTTCACAACGTGCTCCTTTGCTCTCATTTCCCCATTGGCAAAATAGGAATCATGATGGGGCCCGTCTTGAAGGCTGTTGTGGGATAAGTTGAGTTAAACCAGGTAAGGAGATTAGAAGAAAACCTGAGAGGGTTCACGCTCCGTAAGCACACAGACTGAAAGGACTGCCTTGTGAGGCAGGATTATCATCCTTGCCACTTGGAAGATGAGAACACTAGAGCCCAGAGAGATGATGCTGCAGGTAGAAGATACTAGAGCCAGTCCTCGAACCAAGGACAGCTGACTATAAATTGCATTAGCAAATGTTTTGCAATTCTTAGTGGGGAGAGTATAAAAAAAAAAAAAAAACTCCTTTAAAAAAAAAAAAAGATTTTATTTACTTGCTTGAGGAAGCGCTCAAGCAAGAGAGACCATGAGCAGAGGCAAAGGGAGAAGCAGACTCCCCACTGAGCAGGGAGCCCAACGTGGGACTCCGTCCCAGGACCCTGGGATCACGACCTGAGCGAATCGACTGAGCCACCCAGGTGTCCCTGAAAAAATACTCCTTAAACATTCCTTCTCCGATTCCCCTTGCACTTCCTAGAAGAGAGGGTAAAGGAAGGGCAGCTTCACTTTGAGTGATAGAATTCGCAGTCTGCACATTTCACGTCCGCATTTAGGTTGAGTCAGTTGTCCAATGGTAATGAAGAATGGGGGGGGGGTGCTCAGGATCAGGACAGAGTGTGAGGTGATGGTGATCTCTGATCCAGATAATCACCGGTTGTTTTTCCCAAACTTCAGTTATGTCACGAAAACCAGAGGTTTGTTCTTACCCGAAAGAGAGGAGGAGGAGAAATTGAGTTTGGGAGCTTAAGAATTATGAAAGAAGCCACTAAGTCACTGTGGAAAGAAATCACATATCGCCTGGAATCCTGCAGAAGAGCCATGTCGTTATTTATGGTGCAGATTCCAGTAAGAGGTAAAGAGAGAAAGATGGAGAGGGGAGGAAAGAGAGAGAGAGGGAGGGAAAGATTATGAGAAACAAGTAGTAAAATTTCCATGTGAAAACCTGTTTCGATTTCACTGAAATATATCAGATCAAAGGCACCCAGAAAGAGAATCTAAACCCCAGGTCTTAGTTTTTGGTGTTCTGGGACACAGCCTCCCTCTTACAAACAATTCGCCATGAACTCGGAAATTCACAAGGCACACTGCACAAGGCCCCCTTCAAATCTGTTTCTTCCCACACCCTCATCTCTGAGACGTACCCACTTTCTCGGGCTCCTGGCTGATACTGTGATGAGCCCAACCAGAGCAGAACTGGGCTCAGTATTTTTCCAAGAGCCAAATCCTGCGTGACTTGGTTAATCCTGCTCTACAATTTAAAAGTATAATGTGGGCTGTACCAGGAGAGAATTTTCGATTTCAGCAGTCGTACTTGATCCACAGAGGTCAGGCGCTTCTTTGCCTGAGTGAGCCAAGCCAGAATGTTCACCTTGTAAATAAGCGGATCTTCTTCAGCCTACTGTCCTGATGCACAAATTCCAGTGCATCCAAATATGGTGATGGTGGAAAAGAGGCGTGGATGTGGTCTGCACCGTGGTATTGTCTTCAGACCTATAGGAGCCGAGCTCAGATAGGCTTCTGTTTAAAGGCACTATGAGGAAATTGATGCACATAATGTTAACCAGGCTCTGCTCATCTTGCCAGATGGAAAGGTAATTCAAACTGAGCTCCGAGTTCCACCCTATAGATTTTATAGCAGGCGTCTGGTGTAAGTCATTACCCTTTCCTTCCCTTTTGGTTCTCGCCTGGTACATTGATGCGGCAGCCAGCAGCACCTGAGAAGCACACAATTACGTTGCTGAAATCAATGGTTAAATAAATAATGTAATTTGTGTGTGTGTGTGTGTGGGGGGGTGTCCTATGCTTGTCAGGGGATCTGAGGAATTGCGTGGGGCTTGGGGCAAGGACAGAGTTGAAGAGACCAGGAATGGTGATTTCTGATCCAAATGATTAAAAGAGATCTGTAATTCTGAATATGGCAAAATTCCAAGTAGCAATGGTCAAAACAAAACAAAACAAAACCCGGACTGGGGATACCTACAAGGGAGAATTCAGAAGCAAGACAGGCGCAATGATTAGATTGTCCTGAGTAAATCAGATGAAATAAGGTTTAGGATAGTATAACGAAACCCTAAAATCACGTAAAATTATGACCATTTTTAATATCAGCTAGAATTAGGAGTATTGCTAGAGATAGGTCCATCTCACCTTTGACTTCCATAAGAATTAAGCTCTGAGAATTCTGTGAAACATTATGCCTCTAATGACATAAATTCAAAAGAACCGTTGTTACTACCCTAGAATAGTAACACTCTGTTTCCTTATTTCCTTTTGTGTCTATTGTAGGCTAATAAACCACTCAGGGGTGCCTGGGTGGCTCAGTGGGTTAAATGTCTGCCTTTGGCTTGGGTCATGATCCCAGGGTTCTGGGATCGAGCCCTGTGTCAGGCATCCTGCTCAGCGAGGAGTCTGCTTCTCCCTTTGCCTCTCCCCTTTGCCTGTGTTTTCTCAATCTCTGTCTCTCTGTCTCTCTCTCTCAAATAAATAAATAAAATATTAAAAAGAAAATTGCCCAGAACTTTAGGATATTTTGACTCATTGATAATCCTACCTGTGTAATGACGTTGGTCAATCCATCTGCCACTTCTGTTCACCTTTTCTCCAGTTGAATAATGGATGACTCAAGAATAAATCTTCAACAGTCTATAAAATTGACAGTTCTCTGATGAAAATATCTTCAAACTGTGACAGGAAATGTAGAAAATAATTCATCTTCTCTGTGCTGATTTGTCTGCTCTTTATTTCTTTAATATCACCAGGCCCAAGTAGGTTCTGTGAATCAGGGTAAAATTTCAGTCAACAAGAAGGGTTAGGAAATGGCAAAATTTGGAATAATCAGGCTATAATAAAGTTAACAAAGAAAGAATTTTTTTTCCTATTTGATTTTCTTATTAAAAATGATTTTTGGAGAGAGAATAGAGTCCCCAATTCCTACGTGTTTGGCTACCCTAAGGAACTAAGACAGGAATTTAATCTTATTGAAAAGATTCATAGATGAAACTATTCCATCCTTCCTTCTGATACTCACATTGGACAGTAGGCAAAAGAGGATGAGAATGAACTTGGCCTAGGATAGAGAAGTAAGGGGTTCATGCCTTCTTCATTCTTTCTCATCACTGCCACTGCTGCTCCCTCCTTATCTGAGGTATAAGAGGGTCCCTATCTCTGAGCTCTTGGATGTCTTTGAGATTTTATTTTCAGACTTTGACAAGAGAGTTTTGGTTCTAGTTCATGTTAAAAACTTTAATCTGCTTTCATGGAATATGCCCGTTGCATTGCCAAGGATTGCTATTTTTTAAGACTTTGGGTGACTCATAATGTGTAGTTTTCTTATGTTTATTTTTTAAAAATAATTTCTGACTAACTAGATGGGGTGAGGAAGAGACGTCTTTTCTCATATGGGAGCCAGGAGCCTGAAGTCCCTGTTGGGAAATAAAGGAAATTTTCCATCCTAAATGTGGTTGTGGTGGGAATAAGAGAAGGCTTAGACAGGAAGTCACACGGGGGCAGAAGAGGGTTTTTAGCCTGCAGCGGCTTGAGCTTGTTCATACACTGAAGGCAGTAGGAGCAGAGAAGTCGCTGAGAGGACAATGGAATCTAGAAGAAGGGTCCCCAGGGAAGATGGGGGCCAAGAAATGGCAGAGTTCACCCTGAACAAAAGGAGAGATCCCTCATTTTACAAGGCTTCTGGACAAAAGGAGGGACTGTTGCCAGCGCAAATGAACATATGAGGAGGTGGCAGGAAATTGAGGGTGTTCAGCCTGATGGACCAACTGAAAAGTGAGAGGAAACGGGGGCGGAGTAAGAATCCTGAGAGATATGATGCTTTTGCGCCTTTATTGCCAGAAGCTGCCCATTTTTCAGTGGCCTGGTGAGACAGGGCCAAAAATGAGTATATTAAAATATCTGTTATGTAATGCATTCTTCCTAGGTCTTAGGATGTTCTGGACATTGTTCAGAGCAGTTTACAAAAGTATGTCATTTAATCCTTATGATAACCCTAGGAGGAAAGTACTGTGATTGACCCCACTTTATAGACGAAGAAGCTGAGACACAAAGAGGTGAAGTAACTGAGTCAAGGTCACACAGTGGGTACACATAAGCCAGGATTCCAACCCAGGCTGTTACAGGGTCCCACCGTGGATGTTCTCACCCATGATGGGCTATCTCAGTGAAGTGAAAATGGTGCCCCGATGCGTTATCTGCGGTTTTACGAAGGCATGGTTCAAGGTTCAGGTTTTATCTGAACCTTATCCTAAAATATCTTTATCCTAGTTTATAGGCAGATCAGCTCTTTTTCAGTTTGAGCCTCAGGGAACAAAAAGAAACACTGTATCTTCCGGTAAATCCCAGGTTGTTACTCAAAATACTTAACAGTGTACGTTCTTAGTGGATGATGTCTTAATCTACTACTGCATTTTATTTAAAAATTCATCTTTATTTTTTCAAAGGTGTAAGTTAACATAGTTGGTGCCACTGCATGCCCCACCCTCTTTCATGGGTTGCCCCCATCTGTTAAGATCTGAAAAGGCCTTCCATCTGGAGTGCATTTGAAACCTGCAAGCCTTGCAAGGTGGAAGCCTGCAAAGATCAATTTCTTTTGTTAAAAGAAACAGAATTTCTAACTGGCCAGCTTCCCCTCTTCCCCGAAATGAAATCCCAGAAATTGGAGAAGCTTCTAGTTGTGATTGTTTCTTGGACAGGTATTAAAGGGCTGCCGTACCATTTGTCCAGGTCCGTTCCTGATCCTGGCTGGTTTGCAGCCAGGTGGAGTTGGCGATGCTGAGTGTCGCCAGCCCGAGGGCTCTGCGTACCCCACTGCCAGCAGCAGTCCCGGTTGCAATCTTTGGGATCCCTTGAAAGGGTGAACAAGACTGATTGGCATTTAGGGAAATAATTTCCTCCAGCCTAATCGCGCCTGTTAATTAAAACTGCTCACACTGTCACTTTGGGCAGTTGCAGACAGGTCCTGGTTGCCAGGGAGAGTGAAATGCCACGGCCGGATTGACTGATGTGTTCAGGCATATTTGACAGGGACAATCTGCTGAAGAAGTCAAGTTTAAAAAAAAAAAAAAAAAGATTTTGGTTTTATGTTTTTTAATTAGCATGAGCCAAATTACTTCTAATCCCTTGCATCTTTTCTGCCAGAGCCACCTGTGTAAATATTCTGAGTAGAACAAGTTATACAAAATGGCACACATATTTTGGAATTGCCATAATATTTCTGCTGAAGCTACCCAGTGGATGTCATGCGCTCATGTAAAGTACAGACTAGGGATCAGATACTCCCGGGTTCAAATTCTACTTCAGACCCTTCCTAAATATGTGATAGAATGACTTAAACTTTTTGCAATTTTATACCTGAAAGGCTAAAGATTGGGGGCAAAATATTACATATCTCAAGAGTTCTAGGACTAAATGAGATAGTATATACCATAAGCTTGTTCTATAGCAGATATGTGATAACTGTTACTCTACTTTATCTTTCCCTATCTTTTATACTGGGTTATATTTTGGAAAAAACAAAAAGCATTCGAAGTCAGGACTTAAAAATTAGGAAGGTTTTTTTTAAGATTTTATTTATTCAATAGCGAGAGAGCACAAGTGGGGGAGGGGAGGGCAAGCAGAGGGAGAGGGAGAAGCAGGATCCCTGCTGAGGAGGAAGCCCGATATAGGACTTGATCCCAGGACCCTGAGACCATGACCTGGGCCCCCCAGGTGCCTGGAAGTATTTTTTATTTAAAAAAAAAAAATAGCAGCTACATAGGAGTAGTTCATGTGGTTTGATAGATCCATATGATAGAATATTTTGCAACCATTTAGAAAAACATTTTAATGAATAATGACATAAACATACTTATGTGAGAATATTGTGAAAAAATTTAGGATACTAAATTGTGTGCAAAATATTACTGTGTTTTTTATTTTTAAAGGAACATGAAAAAAAGCCTATAATGTGTTCATACTTCTTAATTCCTGTTGGTGGGTTTGTAGGACATTTTTGCTTTCTTATATCGTCTATATTTTAATACAGAATGTATAGTTTTAAAAAGAGGCCAATATTAAAATGACTCAAAAGTTAGGAAAGCAACTAAATGCCAATGCAGTGTTCTTACATGGCTTAGAAGATGACTCTGGAAGCAATTTTGAGAAAGAGTTGGTGTAAAGTTATTTAGACAATGCTGGTGCCACTTAAACAAGCTAGCTACTTTGAGAGAGTCAGAGACAATTTAGACGCAGGAGTTCTTACAGTTTTCATATAAAAATTTATATTTTATTCTGTTGAATTTAATTGTATTTTTTTTTTTTTTTTTGTTACTTTATCTATCTAAAAACACTCCCAGCAGCACACCAAAAGGGGGAGTATGAACCTGGGGAAAAAGCATCCACAGCCTTATTGGAAACTTCTTAGAGCTCTGTACTGGGCTGGTTATTTACTTATTTTTCTGTTTTATCCTTCCAATCCTTGAAAGGCATCTACTATTATTCCAATTTAGAGTGATTTTTGTTGTCTTAACTGGACATGACCAAAGTACTTCCTAGTGTGTCTCCTGCTACCATTCTTAGATTCCCATGTCACCTTTTCCCATCAGTTTCTGAGCTCTGGTCACAGGATGCTTTGTTCTTAAATATGCACTTTCCTTCTCATTTAGATCATTCTTACTCATTATCAGAAGCTTTACTTTTCCTTCAGAGCAACCATCCTGACTTCTACGCTATCCTAGGGACTCGCTTGTTTCTCCCATAAAAGCTATCCTACTGCTTACCATTAAAACGTGGTAAAACATAAATAGCTAAAACACAGCTATTGAGTTGTCTACCTTCCCAGTAAGAAAGCAAGCTCTGTGAGAATATGGACCATGACTTTGCTTTTTACCACCATCTCCATAGCTTCTGGTACAATGCCTGATACATGGAGAGCGGCCAAAATATTTTCAAGTGAAAAAATACGTGTGTGTATCAAGTGAATTTCAATGGAAGCCGATCCATGTTGATGGCTGATTTTGTGCCGCAAATACAGAACTCAGCTTTAAAGCCCCTAAAATCATTCTTAATCCATATGATGGACTTGCAAGCATTTTAGGATGTCCCACAAAGAGTACCTTTATCTCTAGAAGCTCTGACACTCACAGATGCCTTAGGACCACTGCTGTCATCTTCTTTCCTCAGCCCTTGTCTTGGGCCTCGTTTCACTGAACCTTGTTTTGGGGGTCCATTTCTAATGAGACTTACATCAATGGACTATTGGATAAATGATAGCATATGTTCAAAGAACAAGGGCTTTTTAAAGAGCATGGCTGAATCAAAAGTAGAAGAGAAAAGAATGGGATTTTCAGGTCCCTGTAAAATAGTATTATTGAGGATATATTTGCAGTTAGACAAAAGGATGTTTGAAACTTAATAATTAAGTGAACTTGGGTATAGTAAACTTAGCCCATTATTCCTTCATATATAAGATGGGAAATGTAATCCTTATAGGGTCATTGTGAAGATTAAATTATGATTGTAATGACTGGTAGGTTGTATAGGTTGTAGTGAGTTATGTTGAAGTCTAAAATGCTTACAAATATTAGTTATGACTAAAAGAGGGTCATTTAGAAGAGTCTCATTTATTTTTTATTTTTATTTTTTTAATAAGTATTTTATTTATTTATTTGACAGAGAGATCCCCACTCAGTGGAGAGTCTGCTTGTCCTTCTGCCCCTCCACTCCCCCATCCCCACTCCTGCACGCATGTGCTCTCTCAGGTAAATAAAATCTTAAAAAAAAAACAAAAAGCAAAAGGGGAAAAAAAAGAGACGCAAACCAAGAAACAGACTCTTAACTATAGAGAACTCACTGATGGTTACCAGAGGGGAGGTAGCTGGGGGATGGGTGAAGTAGGTGAGGGGGTATTTAAGGAATATACTTTTAATGAGCACTGGGTGTCGTATGGACGTGACGAATCACTGAATTCTACTCCTGAAACTAATATTACACTGTATGTTACCTAGCTGGATTTAAATAAAAACTTAGGGAAAGAAAAAAAAATAACATTTATTCTCTGAAAATTTCCGTGTAAGGGCTATTTCATGCCACATGGATACTGCCTTTTATTTTAAGCAGTGATATGAAATTGGAGATGATAAATATCCCATTATAAAAAGATGTTTGGCCCTTTTTTCAGCTATGATAATATTCCATATTTGAAATCTAACTCACTGCCTGGGGTCATACCCCCTGAGTCTTACATTTAGGGTGCTTGGTCTCAATCCTCTTTCTCAGAGATTAGTACCCCCCCCCACCCTTTCTGAGGATTAATTCCTTCTTCTGAGGCAGGACTATCTTGCTTATAAACTGTTCCAGAGAATAAACATTCATCCATTATGGAAATGGAGCCTGAGAAAGAGTCCGGAGAGCAGAGGGGTGTGTACATAGCCCCTCTCCCCAACCATGTGTCAGCAAAGCTTGAAATCTCCCCGTAGCTGATTTAAGAGGCATGACAGTTAAGTAAGAGCAAATGAGGAGCTCCATTAATGCTGTCTGTAAAAAACAGTCACTATTCTGCTGCTAGGTGGCATCTTCATTTCACGGTCTGGACTTGGAAGATGTTCCCAGGCTTTTCTAACAGTAAAATTGGCCACACAGGTAGGTGGGAACAGAAATGGTCTTAATGGTGCATTAAGTGTCCAATTACTTGAGGTTATTTATCAGAGCTCAGTTGTATGACTGTAATAGTGCAGATTTCAGATTTCACACTTTCTGGGCTGAAGTGCCATTTAGAATTCATATCGTCTTACGGTGAATGCAAAAATCAAAGCAGATTCACATATGGTAATTTGCCAGCTAAGCCTTTTCATTGCAGATTTCAGATTTGTTCTCCCTTCAAACTCGTTTTCTGACAAGGGAGGCTCCTTGGAAGGGAAACTGCAGTGATAGCATCATCCATCCTCATCATCAATCACTCTTATTATTATATCCCTTACTATTAGTGCTTAGCCCAGAAATCAGCATTGTGAAGAGGTCATTCTAAAGGACAACCATCCCAGGTGGCTTGTGGAAGTCTCAGGAATCCTAAAGGAGTAAGTTTGAAGCCCCTCTCTCATGGGCCAGATCTTGGCATTTGGCAACTTAACCATAAAGATCCACCTGGGAACTTAAGGTATCTGGAGGCAGAGTGCGCTTGGTAGTGTGGGCAGATAGAGGCCCGTGTTCTTATCCCAGCTCAGCAATAAAATGTGTGCCTGTTCTACAAATCCTCATTGCCTCCTTTTGCAGGCAGGTGACTGTTAGAGGCCTTTTTTTTTTTTAGGATTTATTTATTTTTATTTTAGAGATTGCTGGGGGGAGAGGCAGAGGAAGAAGGAGAGAGAAATGGAAATAGACTCTGTGAACCCTGGAGCCCAATGGGGGGCTCGGTCCCAAGACCCTGAGATCAGGGCCTGAGCCAAAACCAAGAGTCAGACACTTGACTGACAGCCCCACCCAGACGCCCCTGGAGATCTTCTAGTTGGATTTAAGCTAATTTGTTTCTTGCTTTACCCTTAAACTTTCTCTGTCAAGTGTAGATAATGACAGTGTTGTCCAGAGACTTGAATGAGGCAGAGCCTATAAAAATGTTCATCACCTTGCTTGCTATATTTCATAGTAAATGCTTAATAAATGTTAGCTCTTGGTTTTATGAAACTGAAAGAGAATGAAGAAGTGATCTTGAACCTTCTTTGACCTGATTTATGTTCTCACTGAAAGTACTTTGTGTGTGTGCATGTATCTCGTAGGCAAGAATTAACTTGCAGTCAGATAAATTGAGGCATAATATTCTCTTGATATTTAGAACGGAGGTATCTAAATATGATGGCACACAGGAAGCAGAACTGAATCTTGCTCATTAATTTTCCCAAGATTTCTAGTTTTTGAGAGCTGGAGTGGGTGGCCTTTGACAGCTTGTGCAGCCTGATGTCTGGGAGAGGCACTTTGGTTCAGGGTGGCAGAGTTCATGTTTATCCTGTGGTTTACTGTTTCTGTGACCCTAGACAAGTAATCTGGCCCCCTTGAGCCCCTGCTTTCTTATTGGAGATAATACCTGCCTCATTGGAATGGCAGACAAATAAAT
>JAQQSY010001447.1:0-14373 GCA_028646535.1 Procyon lotor | reverse complement strand
AAAAAAAAAAAGCTTGCAGTGTTAAAAGATAAGGATCGAAATAACTTCCAGAGTGGCAGCTTGGTTGTTTAGTCATGGTGATTAAGCCAAGAAACCCTGGGGATCAGATGATTCTGCATTTCCGGGGCTAGAGAGGGAGTAGCAGTGCCGGGAGTGACAGGGGTGACGAAGGGTGGTGAGGAGGCTGGGGCCACCAGGTACCAATGTAGCCCCCAGACAACTGTCTAGAAGACAGAGGAAAGAAGCCCAGAAAGAACCCGCACGAGGCCTTTAGGATCTGAGTATCACAGCCCTTGGAGAGAGAATCCTGACTTGATGGGAGCAGAGATACGGGCTTTATCTGCTGACCAGAATATCTCTAGCCTCCCGGAACTGTGATGAAGTAAATGCAATGGAAATAAACATCTGGGAAAAGTCGAGGAGAGCAATCGTCCTATCCTTTGAAGTGTCTCCAATTCAGGTCGAGCCTCAACCTCCCCTGCAAGAACCTGAGAGCTCCCCTGCTCTCCTGTGTATCTCTTCCCAGAGTTAATCTGTGACCAACAGAGAAAAAAAAAAGCTCAGGGCCCTGGGACTGAGGGACTAACAGTGACTAGGGGAAAGGTGACAGGGTTGCCCTTGCTAAGGTAGCTCCTAGGCAAGCGCAGAATGCCACAAATCTGAGTATCTGGGGTGGGGCTTACTTTTACAACAGAACAATGTCAGAAGGGAACAGGTATGGTCTGAAGGAGATAATTTTTTTTTCTTTTTTCTTTCCATTCTAAGTATCTAATTTCCATTATCCACAAGAAATTTCTTAATTCTCCATAACCCTACTGTTGCCTTGGATCTCAGCACCACATTTATGTAGAAAAATGAACCCCAAATTTTCCATCACAGCCTAAAGACATCTAGAACCACAATTTTGTTTCCATATTATAGGCTCCCCTTGTCTTTATAAAGTTTTGCCGTATAATGTGAGTCACAGCATTGCAAAACCGCATCATAATTTCAAAGATTTTCATGATGCCAGTCTTCCCTATCTGCTCAAAAAAACTTATCGTCCTGAATTCCTCCTACTTCATCATGTCTCTCAGGAGCAAGTCGACTTCCACTGAGAATGATCTGTTGGGAAAACATAGCACATTGCAAATGTGCCACTAAGGGAGAATTCTTCAACAGGCTCCCCACAAGTTCTCAGGTCAGTGGTTTGACACTTCAGTAATGTGCATATCTATGTGGGACTGGAAGAGATTATGTGGAGTGAAATAAGTCAAGCAGAGAGAGCCAATTACCTTATGGTCTCATGTGCTGAGCATAAAGAAAAACATGGAGGGCATTGTGAGAAGGAAGGGAGGAGGGAATCGGGGGAAATCAGAGGGGAAGATGAACCATGAGAGACTGTGGACTCTGAGCAACAAACTGAGGGTTTTGGAGGGGCAGGGGTGAGGGGCTGGGCGAGCCTGGTGGTGGTTATTGAGGAGGGCACGTATTGCATGGAGCACTGGGTGTGGTGCATGAACAATGAATCTTGGAACACTGAAAAAAGAAAATAAACATTTTTTTGGGAAAAAAAAAATGTGCATATCTATACAGGCAAAGGAGAGACAGAGGTGGTCAGAAATCTTGGAACTATTCTCTCCAGAAGAGACACAGTCTCAAGCAATAGAGGAAAATTTGTTAAGTTGCCTCTGTCAGGAAGGAAGACTTTCCTGTCCCCTTCATGGTCCTTCTAGTCAGACTAACAACTGAGTTGACAGGAGACAGATTAACAAGAGAAAGTCAAATTTAATTTTGTACTTATGGGGAATCCACACAGAAGTGGAAATTCCAGAGGCAGTCAGGCCAAATGAGGTACATATGTCATTCTGAAGTAAGGAGAAAGGTGTAAGGGTCTGGGACTTCAAAGAGATGGAATGCAATTCACAGGAAGATGAAGAAGAATAAACAAATGTTTGCTGGGCCACTCAGAAACAAAGGGACAGAAACAAGTGTATTCAAATAGGCCTCCTGAGGGGTTCCTCCCGGTCTGCCGCTCCTCGTTCATGTTACGACCTAGTCAATTATCTATGGTGATAGATCTCTTCCTGGAGCAGATCCTCTATCTCAATTCTTCCTAGGTAGTTGTGGGGGGAGGTGGAGAGCTTTTTCTGAATCTGCGGGCTTTTGATTGCTTTTTATCTCACAATAATCTTTATGCCAAAATGGCTCATCTTGGGGTGTTTTGCCTTTGTTCCCTACACCTCTGAAGCAGTCTTTTCAAACTACAGTTCCTAGCCATTAGTGAATCCTAAAATCAATTCAATGGATCAAGATTAACTCTTTCAATAAAGTGAAAAGCAATAAAGTAGATTTAAAAGTCAGAGTACCATTGCTCAATAACTAGAGCTATTTCTCTTTTTTATTTTTTTTTTTGAAAGATTTTATTTGTCTAGAGAGAGACAGAGAGAGAGAGAGAGAGCACAAAGCAGGGGAGCAGCATGCAGAGAGGGAGAAGCAGACTCCCCACTGAGCAGGGAGCCTGATGTGGGACTTGATCCCAGGACCCTGGGATCATGACCCAAATAGAACGCAGACACTTAACCACAGAGCCACCCAGGCCTCCCTAGAGATATTTCTGATGAAGATAGTTAGAAGGCAGGCAGGGACAAGGGCCCCACCCTAAAAGGAAACCCCCTTGAAAGGATTTTACACCACCCTGGAAAGAGCCCTCTGCCCTTTTCCCTGTGACAAAAACCTGATTGGATGACAGGTGCAGGGAGGGTCAATCAGATTAAAACAGCCCACCCACAGCCTATAAAAGTCCCTAGACTTAGAAACACCAGTGACAACTCTCTTGGGAGTTTTATACTGTCACTTTGCTATCACTCAATACACCTTGCTTTGCTGCCCATCACTTCGTCTGGTCTACCTCCTCATTGTTCAAAGCAACATGACCAAGAATGCCGGGCATCGACAGGAAAAAATCTTGTAACATTTCTAATTCTAACTTGAATTTATTAATAAAATATTTGTTTAAAGCAAATCTATTATAATTCATTCACACGTCTTAACTGCACTGCTTCGTGATGGGAAATGAAGTTCCTATTCTGGACTCCAGCTGAAGACAGTTTGGAACACACTGCTCTAAAGTCACCTGACACAAAATGAGAATGCACAGAAGTTGTGCCTTTTAAACTTGAGTCTGTCTGGCCAAGAACGGATCAATCTGCTTTATGTTTTCCTTTGCAGCTAAGAGACCTAATTCTGTTCTTGCTAAAACTAAACAAGTAAAGCATTCTGGGGGGGAAAACTTCAGTGATCAATGTTAGCATTATACCAATTAATTGAATCCAGCACAATTTTTAAAGAAACGCAGTGATGGTCTAGTAAAAAAAAAAACCAAAAACAAAAAACAAAAAAAAACTAATTAATAAAAAAATCCATTCTAACACACTGAGGCATTTTTTTTCCCTGTAAGTAATATTGACCTTCTACTGTGTGTAGTCCATCAAAGCACCTAGGACATCATATGCCTCATCTGTTTGCTTCTCAGACATCTTTTAAGTTAAGTGACAACACGGGTCCTTCTGGCAAACTATATCATTTCCCTTGTTTCTCTTAAGCTCTTAAGCTCAGAGAAGGTGAGCTCATCAAAATAAGTCATTCCTGGAAAATCTGACTGCTCAGACAAGAAAGTCTTGATGCTTCTGGCAGAAGTGCTCCAATCCACAGCCCCAGGGTAAGTGGGTTCACTTTGAGGCCAGGACTTGAATTCTGAGAGCACCGGCCAGCCACTCCCTGTTTCCACGTCATAGTGATACACTTGGACTGCTTCTGGTGTGTAGATTCCACTCCTACGGAAGTGGACACAAAGTCACACAAATACTGGTTCCAAATTTTGTGTGGTCTCAAGCCAATGGAACCATTCCTATGAGAAAACATTTACAACTTTATCAAATCATAAGCACTTTCAGGATAACCAAGGAGATAGCTTGTTACACTGGCATAGTTCCAGTTTGACTCTGCGCCCTCCATAATTATCTGAAATTATCAATTGACCAGTTTTACATAAACTATCCCCTTTTCAGCCAACTTAACAGCAACTAGAAAATCCTCCAAACACAACAAATAATTTTAGCTCTCTACCATCCTGTCTAATTCATTTATGGTGAAGTTTCTTCATCTGGATCAACGAGTAACCAAGCAGTCAAGAGGGGAGCCTGCCTTACCTCGAACACGGATGCTATGAAGGATAAATTCTATA
This sequence comes from Procyon lotor, assembly GCA_028646535.1. NCBI lineage: Eukaryota > Metazoa > Chordata > Mammalia > Carnivora > Procyonidae > Procyon > Procyon lotor. The sequence continues at coordinate 10,148 of JAQQSY010001447.1, read as the reverse complement.
GATCTGCTTAAGTTTAACTTGATTCTATCACCTCAGCAAGATTTATTTCATTATGACTAATGGATGCTGGTTTCAGAGTTCTTTAGACCTGGTCTTGGTTTTTGTGTTGTTTCGTTTTATTTATGTCACTTGACTTCTCTTTAATTTCAATTTTCCTTCATAGTAAATTGAGATAATAACGTCCACCTCCTTCTGTACCCATAGGGATAATGTTCCTTAAATAATGTCCATATGGAAAACCATGCTATCATTCATTTTGTGACGTTAGAGTTCTTAAAAGCATTATTAAGGAAAAATGTGGCTTGAAAATCAATGAAGATTTCCTGAGACTGTCATGGGCAGTGGGTTCAGGATGGGTGTGAGCTACCTGTCAGGTGCACACCGGTGTTGTGGTACTTTATTGGCCTGTTAGTTAGAACACAAGCTTTAAGTTAAGAATCCAATCAGAAAAGATCTAAAATTTCACAAGCAATATAATCTTCATCCTTACGAAAACTGATCTATTTTATTTTGTTTATTTTTTCAAGTATAATTGACATACAATGTTACATTGGTTTTAGATATATAAAATAATGATGGGACAACTCTATACATTACGCTATGCTCACCACAAATGCAGCTGTTTCCGTCACCATATACCGCTATCACCATACCATTGACTGTATCCCCTATGCTGTGCCTTTATTCCGTGACTTATTCATTCCATAGCTGGAAACGTACCTCCTACTCTCCTTCACCCATTTTGCCCAACCCCTCCATGTTCCCTAAAAGCTAATCTATTTTAATGTGCCAGACTCCCAACTGCCGTGTGATACTAAAGCACAGGAAAGAAGGCAGAAGAAGAGGAAAAAGAAGAGAAGCAATGCTTTCTCTCACAAAGTGCTTCCAGGCAGTTAAATGAAGGGCTTGAAATAGAACACCTTCTTCTTTATTTTTTTTTAAGATTTTATTTATTTATTTTAGAGAGAGAGAGAAGCATTCAGAGTCTATTCAGTTACAGGGTTCAAATGGAAATTAACTGTCTGTGTTTGAATTCCTGCCATGCTAATTACGACTATGAGAACTTAAGCCTCCTTTCTTTCCCTGATATTTAAAATGGAAATAGTTATACCTGCCACATAAACTGAATGAGATAATATGTACAGTGCACCAAGTACAGTTCCTGGAACCAAGTAGGTACTCAATAAAAAAAATAATGACCAATATAGATTTTGTAACTACAAGAAGACAACCCAGGAAACTGATGGATTTATTGCTTTTAGAAGCCATTGGGTTCTCTCCATCATCGCTTAGCTTTTCTACAGTTGACATTGAGCTAATCTTTGAACAGAAAGGACAGATTTATGACTATTGCTTCAGACCATTTCTTTTCCCCCCTTTAGGAAAAACAGGACAATACTGTTAACATTGATATTCACTAAGACCTTCAATAAAATTACCACATATTTTCTTTTTCTTTCTTTCTTTCTTTCTTTCTTTCTTTCTTTCTTTCTTTCTTTCTTTCTTTCTTTCTTTCTTTCTTTCTCTTTCTTCCTTCCTTCCTTCCTTTCTTCCTTTCTTCCCTTCTTCCTTTCTTCCTTCTTTTTGATAAATAATTAAGGTATTTTAATATCTTCTGTTAGTTCCTCAAGGGTAAAGCTCAAGGAAGTATGGGACATGTCAACATTCTAAATGATAGTTTTTAAATACACAGGGATGGGCATGTGGCCCTCTAATAACCCCTTAGAGATAAATATTAGTAGAGAAGAAATGGTGTTTTTTTTTTTAACCAATATTACCATTATATTAAATATTGGATTTCTTCTTTTATAACTCAGAGCTCAAAACTCATCATTTGAATAAATGTCTTCAAGACTCTAATAAGTTAAAGTTTCATTGGTCATGTAGATGACCCAACTTCATCTTGGGTCATGTAGATGACCCAACTTCCCAACTGAAAATAATTCATCTGAGATTAATAATCAGGCTTCAAGACATCTTTGCCCTAGGAAAGTCAGTTTGATCAGCCCAGGCAAATAGAGTGAGTTTTAGTATCAGCCTCTTGAATTATTGCAAATAATGAATCCTTCCTACTCTGGAAAAAACCCATAATCAAGTAAACATTGAATTATAGTTATGTGGTTATTATAAACACAGACCATGCAACACTCAGAGAATATTTTTCAAAGGTGAAAATCCTGGGGCAAGACTGACTCACATAGTAGAGCTCCTATGTTGCAGCATTGCACTTGACTGCCTAATCAATTTCAAATGTCAAAATTATTAAAGACATTCCTTTTTTTGTGTGCAACAGATATAGTTCTAAACAGATGCATGTAGGTTTTGAATTAGCAAATTAAATTACTTTTTAATGCATAGATTTTGCCTTTTAAAGGAATTACATATGAACTATTTAACAAAGTAAATACATCTACAATAACTTCATCAATCTTTTTTATGTTTTATACATATTTTCTGTAAGAAAGTCATGCTGAAACTACAGTTATTAATAATTATATTTCTCAGACAAGAAAACAAAGATGTTCAGATCCAGTTCTTTTTGTTAAAAAGAGGTAATAGTGACAGCTAGCATTGGTGACAGCACAACAGTGTGTAGATTTTATGTGTATTACTTCACTTGACACTCTTGTCTGTTATCTGTGTTTTATGGATAAAGAAAGAGAGGTCACATGTATCACTTATCTGCTGCACATCGCTCAGCTAGGAGGTGGTCAGTTGTGATCTCAGAAACAATGTTTCCCTTTTCAAATCCCACACAATTCCCACTCACCATACTGATCACATTGCACATGATAGTGATGTCACTATCATTGGTGATATTGCAGGACGTTACCATTCCTGCAAAGAAGGCAGGTGTTTATGGGTGGACTTGCTTTATTTGGGAACAGAGGTCCCAGATAGTATAGCCTTTTCACTTTGTTGAAACCCAATTAAGCACATTATAAAAACTCTATATACACATACCGTTCGTTAAAGAAGACTGTAATAAATAACCAACCAAACATCATCATCTCAAGTCATGCCAGATGGCATAGATTATGAGGCATTAGAGGCTTGTAAGTCCAGAGCTTTAGATTCATTGCCAGCAAGAATACTAGTCAAGCTTAATGGATTTGCTATTTGTATTCTATAGTATCACAATTTTTTGTTCAAAATGAAAGGGTAATGACATTACCTCTGGGGAATCTCTACATGGAATCCAGTTCATGTCAGGATCTGGGATATCTTCCAGATAGGGGTCTCTCTTGTGAAGACCCAGCCATAAATTCCATCTTCTGGGGCAACAATGACATGTGTGCTCTGCTCAAAACAAGTAGCAGCAAAAAAGGACCCACACTCTTTCCGAGTTTCAAATTTCCTTTACAGCAGCCCAACCAACATAAGCAAGAGCACAATACCTGCCTGGTGGCCAGTTTATTTTTTCTTATTTTTATTTTTTAAAAGATTTTCTTTATGGGCACCTGAGTGGCTCAGTTGGTTGGGCATCTGCCTTCGGCTCAGGTCATGATCCCGGAGTCCCCAGATCAAGTCCCACATTGGGCTCTCTGCTCAGCGGGGAGCCTGAAAAAAAAAAAAAAAAGATTTTATTTATTTATTTCAGACATTGAAAGAAAGAGAGAGCAGGAGAGGGGAGAGGGTCAGAGGGAAAAGCAGACTCCCCACTGAGCGGAGACTCCAATGCAGTACTTGATCCTAGGACTCTAGGATCATGACCTGAGCTGAAGGCAGTTGCTTAACCAACTGAGGCACCCAGGTACCCTAACTGCTTTCTCCAAAATATCTATGTTCTTATTCATCAGGAGCAAAGTGTTGCTGTTGTGTTTGGCAATATAACAATATGTTTATAGACTGCAGCCGTAAAAGTGTCCAGCCCACCCACATTCAGGACAAAGAGGGCAAATATTGCCACATATTTTGGAGAATATGACATAATCATAGCTAAAACTTAGAGATCTTCAATTAACTCAGATTCTCATATGTGGTATCACCAAAGAAACTTTTATGGTAAAGCCCTGCTTGCTACCAGCTATTTGTATTTTCTTACAAATACGTTACACAACACATTAAGAAGAATGTTGCACAAGAAAATGGACAGCTGAAAGTGCATATTTATATTGACTCAGGTATGCAATGCTGTTGTTGACACCGATTCAGAGGTTCATTCTACTCTCAAAGTATAATTAATGAGCTGATCAGATGAGTCCACCCCAACCCAAAAAACTCTTGGACTCTTTTTTTTTTTTCAAGAAAATACATTTTCCTTTTTTTTTTTTTTAAAGTTTATTTATTTGACAGAGAGAGAGAGATCACAAGTAGGCAGAGAGGCAGGCAGAGAAAGAGGGGGAAGCAGGCTCCCTGCTGAGCAGGGAGCCGGATGTGGGGATCTATCCCAGAACCCTGAGATCATGACCTGAGCAGAAGACAGAGGCTTTAACCCACTGAGCCACCCAGGCGCTCCCTTTCCTTTTTTTTTTTTTAAGATTTCATTTATTTATTTGACAGAGAGAGACACAGTGAGAAAGGGAACACAAGCAGGGGGAGCGGGAGAGGGAGAACAGGCTTCCCCTGAAGCAGGGAGCCCAATGTGGGGCTCAATCCCAGGACCCTGGGATCATGACCCAAGCCGGAGGCAGACGCCCAATGGACTGAGCCACCCAGGCACCCCCTAAAATACATTTTCCTAGTAGTTCGATATTTCCATTAGTAGAGCCAATACTCAACTCTTCTTGAAGGCAGCCATCATAACAACAATTTGTTGAGAACTTATGTATGTGGCTGGAGCAGACACAGAAGCTCTAGGCAAGCTCCAGTTTTAGCAGAGCTTGCAAGATGCCAAGGGGGAATAGAAATATGTGCTTATGATTGTGTTCATTTGTTCATGACCAATGGCTCTCAACTTTTGCATTATAAGAGGATTTCAGCGGGAACCACAGTTGCTAGCTTCTCTTGGAAAAACCATCAAATAGTCTGAAATGTAGATTTCATTTGGCCACTTTGTAAAACACAGATTATAACATGGTCAGTAATGATGAGTGTTCACTGAGTTGAGTCTCTGGGTCTCTCCAGAACCTGGCTAATGCTGTTGTGTTCGTGTGCTGAAAACCAAGAAGCTAGGCTTCAGGTCATATAATTTCTTCATCTTTATAGAACCAGCTCATTTTTAAGTGAAGTCCTCATCCCTAAACACTTGTACTACTACATTACCCCAAATCTCATTTTCAGGAGATGCTTTCCTTGTGCCTCCAAAAAGCTAAACATATTTAAGATATTAGATGTAGTTGTCATTTATTAAACCCAAGTCTCTGACATTTTCTTCTCCCTTTGCTCCCACATCTAATTCATCATAAAGTTTCTTTTAAACATCTTTGTGTTCTGATTTATTATGCTAAGCCAGATTCTGCTTTAAATTTGTCTCTCTACATGCCACAATGGCCGAAGTTGTTCATTCCACCCAAGCCATCAAATGAATTTTCTCTGAAGTCCAGCTCCTATTACGTCACTTAGACTCTAAAAGAGTCAGTGATTTTCTATTGTTTAAAACATTAATTCTACAAATGTGGTCCATGTTTCATGAGGGGTAAGCAAATTGATTTCGCAATATATACAGATAATTACTTTTAATAGTTACAGATTGGGGCCCCTGGGTGGTTCACTTGGTTAAGCAACCAACTCTTGATTTTGATTCATGCCTTGATCTCCTTGTTATGAGATGGAGCCCAAGTTGGGCTCGTGCTCAGCATGGAGTCTGCTTTTCCCTCTCCCTCTGCTCCTCCACCTGCTCACTCTGTCTCTGTCTCTCTCTCTCAATCTCTCTCTCTCTAAAATAAATAAATAAAATATTTGACAAAATAGTTACAGACTACCATGCTTATTAGAAAATTTATGACTCATAAGTAAAATCTTTAAGGGTGGGGGGAGGTGCCTGTGTGGCTCAATCATTTAAGTGTCTCCCTTTGGCTCAGGTCATGATCCTGGTGTTCTGCGATCAAGTCCCAAATTGGCTTCTGGGCTCAGTGAGGAGTCTGCTTCTCCCTCTGCCCCTCCCCCTCCTCCTGCTTGAGTTCTGTCTCTGTCTCTCTCTCAAATAAATAAATAAAATCTTTTAGAAAAGTAAGAAAATTTATGATTCATAAACCCATAGATAGTAGAGTTTAGGATGAGGTGTCATGAAAGATGTTTATCAATCTCAAAAGAATACCAAGTAAGTAATAAATAGTATACGGTTAATGCAAAAATCATGAAGATCATGATATAATGACAATGATTAGCTGAAATTTGGGAAAAGCTGACATTGTTCAAGTTCTTCTACAACCTGGATTTCAGGTCTCAGTTAATGGCTTTTAGTCCTCTAGTTTTTCAGGCCAAGCCCTTGAAGTTATACTTACTTCTCTCTTTGTCTCTCTCTGTACACATGTTCAGTCAGGAGACCTTTTGCTACTGCAAACCTGGTCCAAGCCACCATCATCTCTGTCCTGGATCACTCCAATGTCCTCCTGCCTGTTTTGGTACCACTACTTCCACTTTTGCTCAACAGTAATCAGAATGATCTTATTAAAATATAAAAACTGTGTCACTACTCTGCCCAAAATCTTTCAAAGGCATCCCACTTCACTCAGAGTAAAAAGCCAAGTTCTTGCAATGCCTACAAGCCTCACTATGATCCAGCCTCCTTTACTTTCTAACATCAACTCCTAGTAATTTCTCCCATGTTCGTGTGGCTTCAGTTGTATTGGTTTCCTTGCTGTTCCTCAAGCATGTCCTGGGGGGTTATTCTGCCACCACTATCCTGAGGAAAATTGTCTCCTATCTGGCCCCGCTGCCTTTAGAATTTCCCTTTCTACTCCCATCTACTCTATCCTCCAAACCACTATCAAAGTTATTTTTTAAAATTCTTTAATTCATCATAATACTATACTTTAATATCCTTCAACACGTATTTTTGTTATTTTCAGGACTTCCTTTGTACTTCAACAATCTGGCCCTTGCCTCTTATTTTTATTGTTTCTCCTTCCCCTTCTTCCTTTACTCCTCTACTCCTCTCCTCTCCTTTTATTGTTTCTCCTTCCCCTTCTTCCTTTACTCCTCTACTCCTCTCCTCCCCACCCCAACCCAATATATTGGACTGTTTTACAGCATGCTACACTTCTCTATCTTTGTACGCAGGACTAAGTCTACCTAGAATGTCCTGACTGATTTATTTACCCAGCTGGGCCCTGAGATCTTTATTGTCTTCCAGGGTAAAAGGGACCCGTTCCTGGCCCTTATATTGATCACAGCATTATCATTCTACGACCTTTATTACAGTGTTAAATAAGATGCTTGAAAATGCTTAACACAGCGTGAGGCATTTTCTAAGTGTTCAAATTTGATTACCATGGTAATGAATGATGGTGATGATAATGATGCTCTATGTCTTCTTCTAGACATAGAAGTGATCCTTAAGAAACAGAACTTATGTGCTATTCATTATCAACATCCAGTTCAAGGCTTGCCTGACACACAGTAGGCATCCAAAAAGTTCTTTGACTTAAAATCAAAGAGACATATACACGGATGTTCAGAGAAACTTTATTTATAGTAGGAATTAACAGTAATAATAATTATAATAAATAAATAACCAAAAATTAGAAAACCTAAGTATCTGTTGAACAGGCTAAGCCACAGAAAAAGGTCCAGGGACAAAGATGATGGAAAATGATGACTCTGGGTCAGCTAATGTAGCTCCTTGGTTCAGCTTGTTACTAAGAAATCATATAAGCACCTGCTTCCATGTGGCCACAAAACCTGAGTTCTCACAGATGTGCATCCCAAGTTCATGGTTCCCATAGTCCTTCCGAAGTGAAGACTATGGCAGGTCAGAGGAAGTCAGACAACGGGCCTTTTGCTTTTTACTGTTGGCTGGAGATAGGCCCTGACAGGATGCCTGGAACCACCACTGCCCATCTCTCCACATTGTTTGTAACTACATCATGGACTTTACCCAAGATCTCACTGCAGCCAGCATGGCCATACTCACCATATTCATCGATAAGAGAAAGGACACATGATTATTGTTTTCATCAATGTACCAGACAAGATGCAACCAGGAAAGCAGAATCCACGCCAGTTATCTTAAGAGAATTTAACAAAGGGATTTGGTTAAAGAGGTATTTGATGAATGAAGGACATGAAAGGAACCTTTGGGTAGCAAAGAGAACAATTGCAGAAAGCAGCTACCACTCCTAGCGTTGGTGACCAGAAGGAAGAGAGGTTGTTAGGGGTTAGGAGCTTTCCAGAGGAGCCCATGGAGCTGAGGCTACGCCTCTGAGGTGGGTGTGCTCTCCAGCTGGAGCTGAGAGCCAGATCCTTAAAAAAGGATCCCCAGGGAGCTAGGACTCTAATCTCTGGAGGAGGCAATAGCTGGTGAGGGCAGTGACACTGGTTCTGTCCGAATGGGAACAAACTGAAAATCAGGTGCATCTGCTACCCAAACAAACTACAGCGGCCTGTGGATGGTACAATTTTGATTGTAGAGTAAGCAAACCAGAAAGTCCTGTCCCCTCTCTTCCAACATTCTGTATTCCTCTAGTGCCCCCTATTGGCAGAGTCTAATAGGGAGCCACGTGGCGAAGGAGAAACAGATTTGCCTAGTCCAAGCGCATCATCACAAAGAAGGTAGAAGCATGGGTTTGGAGCTGAATGACAACAGCTTAATAACTAGCACATTCATATAACTGCACACTGTACAGCAGTGAAAATGCATGAAATTAGAGTGATGCTTATTTACATAGATTAACCTCACAATTTCTTATATAGAAATAAGAAATGTATTTCTATGCAATAAATATGCATATGTACAAAGTTAAAAAAGATGCAAAATAGTACTAAGTAGGAATATGTACATATGTAATAAACTACCAGGAAATCACGAGAATGATCTAGAAAAATCTTAGGATAGCGATTTTGTCCAGAGAAGGGACCAGGGAAAGGAGGAGAATGTGATTGGAAGGGAATACAAGGGGGAGCCTGCTTCATTGCATAAACTGGGCAGTGGGAACACAGGTGATTGTTATGCAATCCTTTATAATTTCTGTGGTTCTGAAACATTTTCATAAATTTTTTTTCATAAATTTTTTTGAGAGAAAGAGAATGTGTGATGTGGCTATTAGTCAACAGCAGGAACTCTACGGGAAGTGTATGAATCTGGTGATTGGAAGTAGATTTCCGAGACAAATACAGTTTCTCTCTTTCTGTTTCTGTTTCTGTCTTTCCCGCCACAATCCCCCATTGTGTGTGTGTGTGTGTGTGTGTGTGTGTGTGTGTCTTTACCAAATACCTCCCATAAGTCCCAAAGACTACGAGCTTCTTGAAAGCTGAAGAAGCTTTTCTGTTTCTAGGTATCAGGGATTTAGGGAACAGTGCATGTTATTCTGCACAATAGTATCTGGTGACCAGATGAGCGATGGCACCTCCCTCTTCACCATGTTCCATTCAAAGTAATTTTAGAGACTCTTACCCAACTTTCAAAGTTGCTGTTGAAAATGAATTATTAAAAAAGAATTCTTAAAAAAGAATTATTCTTCTTGATTCCTTGTAAGTAAACTTGAAAAACTAACTTAATCTAACATAATAACCAGGGTCAACAGTGTAATAAAATGGTCTGCAAAATAGGAAATGCCAAAGCATGGGAATGAGACTATTAAAATTTCTCTTTACTTACATCTTCTGCCCATTTTTTGATGTGATTATCAGTTTTGTGAGTGTTGAGTTTGAGGAGTTCTTTATAGATCTTAGATATCAGACTTTTGTCTGTAGTGTCATTTGTAAATATCTTCTCCCATTCTGTGGGTTGCCTGTTCGTTTTGTTGACTGTTTCCTTCGCTGTGCAGAAGCTTTTTATCTTTTTTTTTTAAAGATTTTATTTATTTATTTGACATAGAGAGAGAGCACAAGCAGGCAGAGTAGCAGGCAGAGGGAGAGGAGGAAGCAGGCTCCCTGCTGAGCAGAGCCCGATGTGGGGCTTGATCCCAGGACCCTGAGATCATGACCTGAGCAGAAGGCAGAGGCTTTAACCCACTGAGCCACCCAGGCACTCCCAGAAGCTTTTTATCTTGATGAAGTCCCAAAACTTCATTTTCGCTTTTGTTTCCTTTGCCTTTAGAGACATG
>JAQQSY010001446.1:0-14375 GCA_028646535.1 Procyon lotor | reverse complement strand
GGGGGTGGGGGGCTGGGCGAGCCTGGTGGTGGGTATTGAGGAGGGCACGTATTGCATGGAGCACTGGGGGTGGTGCATGAACAATAAATCTTGTAACACTGAAAAAATAAAATAACATTTTTGGGGAAAAAAAAAGAAATAAATAAAATCTTTTAAAAAAATAAAATAAAAGTCTAGGTACCTAATGTGATCCTCAATATGAAAAGCTAAATAGAAATAGAAGGAAAAATAGAAATGTTCACAAACATAATGAGTCATTTTAACATACTTCTCTGAGGAACCGACAGAATGGACAAAATAGATCAGTGTGCCTATTGTTCGCCTTTTCTTTCCCTTTCCTTTTTCTCTTTTCTTTCCTTCCTTCCTTCCTTCCTTCCTTCCTTCCTTCCTTCCTTCCTTCCTTCCGACTTGTTAATTTGTTAAAAAGTCAAAAATTAGCACTATAAGCATGCTCATTAGAAATAAGGATGGGGGGGCATCTGGGTGGAGCAGTCAGTTAAGTGCCCCCCAGGGCTCTTGGTTTCAGCTCAGGGTCATGAGATTGAACTTGGCGTTGGGGTCTGTGCTGACTGTGGAGTCTGCTGGGGTTTCTCTCTCTCTCAATACTTCTGCTCCTCCCTGCCTCATTTTCTGTCAAATAAATAAAAATCTTTAAAAAAAAAAAAAAGGAAAAGAAATAAGGATAGGGACACTTGGCTTGGTTTAGTCAGTGAAGCATGAAACTGTTGATCTTGTGGTTGTGAATTCCAGCCCCATGCTGGTTATAGAGATTACTTTTAAAAAATTATATATATAGGGGCGCCTGGATGGCTCAGTCATTAAGTGGCTGCCTTCGGCCCAGGTCAGGTCCCAGGGGTCTGGGATTGAGCCCCGTATCGGGCTCTCTGCTCTGCAGGAAGCCTGCTTCTCCCACTACCATTCCCTCTGCTTGTGTCCCCTCTCTCGCTGTGTTTCTCGCTGTCAAATAAATAAAATCTTTAAAAAAAAATTATATATATATATGTAACTGGGTGCCTTGGCTCCTTAAGTGGCTGCCTTCAGCTCGGGTCATGATCCCAGGGTACTGGGATCAAGCCCCATATTGTCTCCTCCTTCTTCTGCCCCTCCTCCCTGCTTGTGTGCTCATGCATGGTCTCTCTCTCTCAAATAAATAAAATCTTTTAAAAAAAAAGATAGAAGAGATTATGCAGGTCATATGCCATACAGTGGGTCATATGCCCACCTATGGACCCAAAAAGAAGTCTCCTTCACCCAAGGTAGAAGAACTGAGAACAAGAGAAGTAGTTCCTTCTCCCTTCCTCCAAAATCAGTGTGCTGTTACTAGAAGAATAGTTCTTCTTTAAAAAAAAAAAAGATTTTTTTAAAAGATTTTATTTATTTATTTGATAGAAAGAGATCACAAGTAGGCAGGGAGAGAGGAAGAAGCAGGCTCCCTGCTGAGCAGAGAGCTGGATGTGGGGCTCGATCCCAGGACCCTGAGATCATGACCTGAGCCAAAGGCAGAGGCTTTAACCCACTGAGCCACCCAGGCATCCCTAAAAAAAATCTTGAAAGAAAAGAAAGGATAGAAATACCTGGCTAAATAATTTCAGCATTCAGGTTGGGTGGGATCAGGAAGGGGAGTTATGGTTTTCATTATGAGCTTTGTGATGCTATTTTACCTTTTAAACCATTTTCATTTGTTGCTTCAGTAAAAATTAATTTAATTTAAAATAAAATTTAAGGGGCGCCTGGGTGGCTCATTGGGTTAAAGCCTCTGCCTTCAGCTCAGGTCCTGATATCAGGGGTCTGGGATTGAACCCTGCATCAGGCTCTCTGCTCAGTGGGGAGCCTGCTTCCCTCTGCCTCTCTGCCTACTTGTGATTTCTCTCTCTGTCAAATAAATAATCTTTTTAAAAAACTTAAAAATAAAATAAAATTTAAAATTATTGAATAAATTTTAAAAACTTGATAGAATCAGATTAATGAAGAATAGGAGCAAAGAGAACAGCCCAAAACATGCCTGTTAGAAAGAATTTAATATCCAGCAAAGAAGCAGTACTACTGAAAAAAGTTAACTGTTGTTTACACAACATTGTATTGTTGCAGAAATAGAAATCCAAACTCACATAAATGTAGAATTTAGTTTGTAATGAATATGTCCTTTCTAACTGGTGGGGGAAAGGAGACTACTCAACATGGTTTTGAGAAAATAGGTTTTATATATGGGAAAAGAATAAATTAGATTTCCTACTTGGGTCACCAATAAGAATACCTTCCAGGTGGAATATAGATCTAAAGTAAAAATGCAAATTTTTTTTTTTTTTGGATTTTATTTTTAAGTAATCTCTACACCCAATGTGGGTTGTTTGTTTTTTTTTTTTTTTAAGATTTTATTTATTTATTTGAGAGAGAGAGAGAGAGAGAGCACACTAGATGGGGTAGGGTCAGAGGGAGAAGCAGACTCCCCACTGAGTAGGGAGCCTGATGCAGGACTTGATCCTGGGACTCCAGGATCATGACCTGAGCCAAAGGCAGTCACTTAACCAACTGAGCCACCCAGGGACCCCCACAATGTGGGGTTTGAACCCACAACCCTGAGATCAAGTCATGTGCTCCACTTAGTCAACTAAGCCAGCCAAGATTTTTTAAAAGTAAAAAATATGAAAGAATTAAAAAGACATAAACACACACACATACATATAAACATATATAAATATCATTTGAGGGAGAAAAAGGTTTTCATAAACAAGATACAAGAGGCAGAGTTGATTGCTACTGTATGCTTAACAGGTTTGCCTTTCCTTCATTCTCCCATGACAAAACTCTTCCAATCCATGTGGAGCACATTCTGAATAGTTTGACTATTCAGTCATCAGGCACAGGAATCAATATATAATACATATTGATCAGAGTGCCCATAACAAGTTATCAGGCTCTCCTGGAATTCCTTTGCCTAAATCATCATACAGTGTTTCTCTCTTCCTTTGGAACCGTCCAATGTAAGAATATGGGCCATGTTTCCAACAAGGCAAAGGGAGCTTCAAAAGGAAAGAAGCCCAGAGAACTCATAGACCAAGAGAGAAACTACCTTAATGACATTGTTGGAATTATGATTTTAGTTGTGGCTCAGGACCAAATAATGTAGAATTCTCAATTTTGTTAGCCAATAAACTGTGTTTTTACTTGAACAAAATTGAGCTGGGTTTCCAACACTCTCAACCAAAAGAATCATGTCAAATACTCCAAAAATGATAAAGGTTTAGCTTGTTGATCTAGACCCCATAAAATTATAATATTCTAGATGGTGAGAAATATAAAATAAAGACAAGCAGTGGGTTGGAATAAATTATTTACAGTGAGCAATGGGCAAAGGATCAATTTCTAAAATATATAAAGAGTGACTCTAACTCAATAAAAGAAAATAAAATGACTCAAAGGAAAATTGAGAAAAAAGGTATGGTGTTAGTCAAAACTCTTTCTTTTGAAAGTAACAATGCATAATTCTTATTCCTTTAAGCAAAGGGAATTTGTTGATTCAAATAACTGAGAACCTAAAGGAACAATATGCTTCAGGAATGGCAGGATCCCGGTGCTTAGATATGCCCACAACAACTGCTTGTTCTCCCTCTGTCTCTTAGCTCTTTATTTTTTATGTATAAGTTTCATTGTCGCCCAGGGTCTCTGCATATGGCAGCAATATGTTTTCTTGTAGCTATAGGCTTACCATCATTGAATCTGTCATAACTGTTTTAGTTTTAAGTGTTCTAAAAACCAGCCCAAACTGGCTTAAACAAAAAAGAGAAATCATTAGCCTGTGAAATCGAAGATGTATCAGACTGTCCTTGAGTGGAGCTTGAACCAAGAGTTCCAACATTGTCAATGTAGGACTCATTTCACCCTTCCACAACGTCCTTCCTTCTGCTGTGTTGGTTTTATACTCAGGTTCCTCCTGATGGCCTCTAGTAGCCATAGGTTCCCTTCATCCTTGATGCTCTAACCAGGGTGGAAAACAAGTTTTTCTCTTTCTCAACCCATATTTCAGTGCCTCTGACTGGGTCACAAGACCACCCCAAATAATCTCTGTGGCCATCGAATGTGATTGGTTACAGTGGGTCATATGCCCACCTATGGACCCAAAAAGAAGTCTCCTTCACCCAAGGTAGAAGAACTGAGAACAAGAGAAGTAGTTCCTTCTCCCTTCCTCCAAAATCAGTGTGCTGGTACTAGAAGTAGAGCGAGGTACATTCCAGAAGGTAAACACGTATCCACTACAGTGTTCTTACATACAAGTCATAAGCTTAGAGAAAGACAGATCTGCTTTCTGAGATGCTCCCAAAGGTCCTAGCTATGTTGGGGCCATGTGCCTTCCTTTGGGCCAACTCATCATTGTGTCCCACTGAATGGGTCCTAGCCTTTCTGAGATGCTCCCAAAGGTCCTAGCTATGTTGGGGCCATGTGCCTTCCTTTGGGCCAACTCATCATTGTGTCCCACTGAATGGGTCCTAGCCGAGCCTCCAAGAACCAGAGCCTGAGACTTGCACCTGAGTAATTGAGGAGCGCTCCCAGGAAAATCCAATAAGGGAGCGAAGGAAGCAAGATAGGGTCAGGAAAGAAACTATGCAGAGGCGATCCAGTTGATCTCTTGGGGGAGTTCTGATGCATAAACTGCACTGCAGAATTGTCTACCCTACCTTCCCATGGGGCACAGGGGCTGTCTTCCTTATCTTCTTTCAGATGTGGAATGCCCCCTGGTGGGAGGGGGTACTATCCCAGCCAACTCGGCCCCCTCCTCCTGAGGGCAATCCTCCAAAGAAAAATGCAACAGTAAGCCTATCCTGGCAACACTCACCTGAGCTGCAGGAGGGGTGCACTGGCCAGTAAATAGGAACCTGACTGGGGCACCAACAGTATCTACTACAATGACGACAATGACGGGGTCCGCTGGGGTCATTTGTCTGCCCTGTGACAGCGGAGAGAGACCTTTTGAGGGAGATTCCCCCCCGAATCACATGGAATGGGAAAAGGGCGATTCTGAAAAGCAGAATCAGATACTCTTGGCATTTTACTTCCTCAGCTGGCCAGCGCTCACACACGTGCCTACAGTTTAAACAAATGTCCCTATTTAAGGTAACGAAGCTGGCGGTGAGTGACAAGAGCCTCTCTGAGTTCTTGCAGCAGATGCTGTCACTGCCTTGCCCATATCCCCTTGTCCTTACCACTCTCGTGCATATTGGCTTGGTTTCCAGCCACCAGCACGCGCGCTTCTTTGTATAATGGCTTTCTCGGAGTCTTCCCTCCTTTGTCTTTGTCACTTACACAGCAGGCTGGAAGTATGGAGGAATTAACATGTCTTCCTCCCTGGGAGGTCCTCTCAAGCCATGACTGATGGGACTTGATATATGGACGCCCCAGCTCCCTTACTCCTTGGAGCGGATTAACACTGTAGTGCATGTTCTACACTGGTTCCCAGAGTTTCCCATGGGATTGAGCCCCAATTTATACACAATGGTAACTGGTTTGATGACGCATCCTATATTGGTTGCCTTACTTTCTCTCACTTTCCCACTCTTCTACTGGCATTTTTCTAAAAAGATTTTATTTATTTATTTGAGAGAAAAAGAGAGAGCACAGGAGCAGGGGCAGAGAGAGAGAGGAAGGAGACTCCCTGCCAAGCAGGGAGCCCAATGCAGGGCTCCATCCCCAGGACCCCAAGATCATGACTTGAGCCAAAGGCAGACACTGAACTGATTGAGCCACCCAAGTGCCCCCCTACCAGTATTTTTTTTTTTACTCTCCCAAATAAACTACTTGCAGTCAAATCTTTGTCTCAGGATAGGCTTCTGGGGGCACAGAAATTAAAACATGCCCCCCGCCAAAACAGAAATAGCTCGAATCATGCCACATCTGCCGCAAGAAGATGTGTGTGTTTGCGGGGAGGGAGTTTCTTCTCATTTAGATCCACAAGTGGCTCCCAATGGTCCAGCAACATACAAAGAACACTCACAGACAAATTCCTGGAAGGGATGGAAGAACTTCACTCAATAAAAACTCACATTTGGAACAGGAGAGAGAGAGAGAACAGAAGTAGCCACCAGTTCACAGCGCAGCCTACCCCCCTCCCGGACAGGAGCATTGAGTGCTCTTTGCTTTGGCAGCAGACAACATCCTCTTTCAGTCCATCTCACTGCCTCCGGGCTACTCTCTGCGCTCATCTCTCTTGTTCATTGTCCTCCATGGCCACATCTAAAGGGTTCCTGGCATGGATTCCCCTTCTGAATTCCGTACAACGTAAGCAGCTCATTTCCTGTCCACATGACATCTGAAGCCTGAGGATGCTTTAAAGTCGTGTCAGCCATACCAGTCCGATTATAAGACTCACCTGGAATGCTTATTAAATCTATAAATTCCCAGCACTGCTTTTTTACCTTTCGGAAGAAGAAGATCCTGGGAAACTTTCTTGCCTGGATTTCCTAGAGAACAGAGCAAGAGGCAAAGGTTTCTTGGCGGGGTATTAATGGGAGGTGCTATCCCAAAGCAAAAGTTAGAGACAAGGGGAAGGAAGAAAAACAATGGCAAGGTGGTCTATTTTTGAGCTCACTCAGCTTCAAGAAAACATACTTACTTGCTTAGTTACACAGGAGTCTTCTTAAAAAGTTATGCAAATGCACCGTGTTTTGAAATGGTCCACTGTGGGGTGAAAGGCAAAGATTATTTGCTGGTTCCTTCCTCTTACCTTGCACTGGCCAAAGTTCACCCATGGGGTGTTAACTCCCTCACAGCCTGGGACTCTGTCCCACTCACAGAAGGGGAGGCCAAGTTCCTTGAATGACAAAATCACGGGTGGTGGGAGAATAGCAACTTCCTCAAATGAGGAAATGCAGGCAGAGAACAATTAATTCACAGAATTTGGAGGTCACAGGTTAAGGGATGATAGTAAAGATATTTAATAATACAAGGGCATAGTTGAATGAGAAATTATTATAGGTATTATATTATTATATATAATATATTATATATTAATTATAATTAACAATTTATTAATTATTAATAATTATAATAATTTATTCATTGTTATTAATAATAATTAATAATTAAATATATAATTAATATATTAAATTATATATAATATAATATAATAATATATTATATTATTATAGGACAAAGAAAATGAATACTTGTATTGATGACATTAAAACTCCTCAGGTCAGGAGAAAGGAAATACGAACATAAACTCGAAGATGTTAAGTACAACTCTGTAGTCCTTTTATTTTTTAATTCAATTTTTAAAAAGATTTTCTTTATTTGAGAGAAAGAGAGAGAGGGAGGGAGAGCAAGTGAGCGTGGAGGGGGGAAGGTCAGAGGGAGAAGCAGACTCCCTGCCGAGCAGGGAGCCTGACTCAGGACTTGATCCTGGGACTCCAGGATCATGACCTGAGCTGAAAGCAGTCGCTTAACCAACTGAGCCACCCAGGTGCCCCTACTCTATAGTCCTTTAAAAAATTTTTTTTATTTAATTAATCTCTACCCGCCCCCCCCCCACAATGTGAAGCTTGGATTCAAGACCCCAAGATCAAGAGTTGCATGCTCTTCTTATTGAGCCAGCCAGGTGCCCCACAACTCTGTAGTCCCAAATTTAAATTTGGAACCTCAGTATGAACCTAAGTTATTTTCTTTAAATAAATAAAAAAGAGTATTTTCTAGCTCCATATACTTAAGATTTAATTTATTTATTTGAGAGAGAATGAGAGAGAAAGTGATCATAAGCAGGGGTAAGGGTAGAGGGAGAAGCAGACTCCCCACTAAGCAGGGAACCCAATGTGGGACTCCATCCCAGGACTCTGGGATCATGATCGGAGCCGAAGGCAGACACTTAACTGACTGAGCCACCCAGGCACCCTAGCTCCGTATACTTAAAAAAACCCAAAACTACCAAGTCACTGGGAATGAGTACCCATAGCATCCAGATTGTGGTCTCTAAATAGTATTTTTCTCTAAAAGGAACCAAGGATACTTGAAGAAATGTCTGAGTTCTTATCTAGAGCAGAGAACGTGCAAGAAGAGCCTGAAACATCTTGTATTTGAAACAAAACAAAACAAAACCAAAAACAGACAAACCTATACAATACTACTATAGAAAACAACCTTTAGTACATGGGAAAAGTTGAACACCAAAAAGAGCAGTAATGCCAGTGAACTGAAAGACATCAAATATGTTGTTTGTGAATTCATGATGATATTCAAAACAATAAAAACTACAAAAATGCTTCGGTGGAGTTTGGACGATGCCAGGCTGTGGTTTCATTATCCTGAATACTGCTATGTTAAGGCCAATAAGCACTTGCGTGTTTACTCAATGAGCTATACCTCAGAGCAACTACATAGTTGACCAGGGAATGTTACTCTTTATGGAACAGTTACAGCTGATAAACATATAAAGGATGAGAGATGAAAATGAAATACTAGAAATAATAAATATTGGAATTAAAATGAAATGATGGTTCCAGG
Organism: Procyon lotor; assembly: GCA_028646535.1. Taxonomy (NCBI): domain Eukaryota; kingdom Metazoa; phylum Chordata; class Mammalia; order Carnivora; family Procyonidae; genus Procyon; species Procyon lotor. The sequence goes on along the minus strand of JAQQSY010001446.1, from coordinate 5,888 downwards.
CTAGCTCTCTCAAACATAACATTATGTGATAAAGGAAAAATTCTATATTTGCATTGTTTAATGGAATAGCCATTGTAGCTGTTGAGCACTTAAAATGTGGCTAGTGTGACTAAGGAATTAGATTTCTAATTTTGTTCAATTTTCATTGCATTTAAATAGCTGCATGTGGCTATTGCTATTGTATTGAACAGTACAGTTCTAGGGCATGATTATCTTTGGCGGCTGAAATCACTGGGTGAAAGACTGGTGGAGAATTTATAATGCATAGATTAGAATTACTACCCCTGAATTTATTGATCCATTTTCAAATCACAAAAAGAGACAAACAGACATCATTGTCTTCTGATGCGATACAATGGGAAGTATGTAACACCACCCGTGAAATATTCTTGCCAAAAACATCAAATCTAAATCTGATTCAGCTTCTAGATCTAATTACCAGTTTTGGAAATATAGGGAACAGGAGAACATGGTAAACACCATAGGAAGAAAGATCAGCAAAATCTAGAATGTGGTAAACTCTTCAAGACAGACAATATGATTTATTCTGATGATCAAATAATTGTAGGGTGTCTGGTGGCTCAGTCCATTAAGCATCTGCCTTAGACTCAGATCATGATCTCAGGGTCTTGGGATGGAGCTCCACATCGGGCTCACTGCTCAGCGGAGAGCCTGCTTCTCTCTCTGCCTCCCACCCCCCTACTGCGCATGCTCTCTCTCTCTCTCTCTCTCTCTCAAATAAATAAATAAATAAATAAAATCTTAAAAAAAAAAATTGTAAGGGAAAAGAAGTAGGAGGGGATGAGACCTATAGATCAGAGAGACCTTGTCTGGAACCCACTGTATCTTCGCCTGGGGCCCCCAGAAAGCAGAACCTGATAGTAAAGCTATGTGCAAATACTTTATTGAAGAGACAGGAATGAGGGACAGTAAGTGAAACAGAGGAGCACAAGAAGGCATGATCAAGTTGGCCACCATGAAGAGTGATTCCTTGGGGCGCCTGGGTGGCTCAGTTGATGGGCACCTGCCTTTGGCTCAGGTCATGATCCCAGGGTCCAGGGATTGGGCCCACATTGGGCTCCCCGCTCCGCAGAAAGCCTGCTTCTCCCTCTCCCACTCTCCCTGCTTGTGTTCCCTCTCTGACTGCGTGTCTCTCTGTCAAATAAATAAAATCTTTAAAAAAAAATAGAAGAAGAGTGATTCCTTAACCCCACAACTCTGTGAGAAGTTACATATGCTATGTCTTTGGACTGTTAATCTGGGAACGGAAGGGAAAGTAGTTGTCCATTGGTTCTCATCTCCATTGGTCAAAGTTTGCCTCAAAGAGTTTTAAGTCCCTGGCACTTCTGGGTTGCACATGCCAGGCAGATTTCTACGGTGTTCGTGCGGACACATTCGTACGGTGTTCTACGGTGTTCTGCAGCTTTAAACAGAAGCCCTGAAGAAGGTCCAGGCTACCCCTGCGTGCAGCTGGTTGGAGCCTGTGCAGGACTGATCTGGGCAGCGATGGCTGGATTAAGCACCGCGAGCCCAAGAGGATCTGGAGTTATGCACAGAGATGTTTGATATAAACTGTTTTAAAAAGAGAGAGAGGGAGAGCGGGAGAGGGAATGAATCGGGGGAACTTGATTTTGAATTGAATTTCAACTGGATATATCTGGTGACATTAAGGAATTACTGTTATGTTGTTAACTTTCTGTTTGCCTATGGTACCATGTTTATGACATTACTTCAAGGCTTATCTTTTAGAAATCCATACTAAAGTATTTACACATGAAACAATACAATGTCTGGAATTTTCTTCAAAATAATGCAGTTCATATGGGAGAGAGGATGGAGGCACAGCTGAAACAAGACCGGCTTGAGTTATGTGCTGGTTTTAACAACATCCACTAATGATGGGGCGCCTGGGTGGCTCAGTGGGTTAAAGCCTCTGCCTTCAGCTCTGGTCATGATCCCAAGGTCCTGGGATCGAGCCCCGCGTCAGACTCTCCGCTCTGCGGGGAGCCTGCTTCTGGCTCTCTCTCTGTCTGCCTCTGCCTACTTGTGATCTCTCTCCTCTCTGTCAAATAAACCTAATTTATCTCCCCTTGAATGCGGATGGGTCTTAGTGACTTATTTCTAGCAAATACAATGTGGTGGAAGTGATCTTCTACGACTTCCAAGACTATGTTATAAAAGTCACCGCAACTTCCACCTTGCTCTGTTTTGGCTCACTTGCTCTGGGGGAAGCCAGCTACCATGCTGTGAGGATGCTTCAGCTGCTCTGTGAAGAGGGCCAAGTGGCAAGAAACAGATGCTTCCTGGCAACAGCTTCCCAGCCAGAGGTGAGGGTCACCTTGGAACAGATCCTTTAGCCCCAGCTAAGGCTTCAGATGTCTGCAGTCCAGGCCAACAACATGACTGCAACCTCATGACAGATCCTTATATACAACTCTAAAGGATCCTGACTCTCAGAAACTGTGCAACATAATAAATGTTTATTGCTGTTTGAATTTGCTAAGTTTGGGGGTAATTTGTTATATAGCAGTGGTCAAATGAAATAAGCTAATAATTGTTGAAGCTGGGTGTTGATGAGTTCATTGCACTCTTCTTATTTGGGTGTATGTTTGAGATTTTCCATGATAAAAATTAAATACTGAATTCCTGTATTACATTTTCATATAAATCCTCTCCAGGTGGATCAAAGACTGTCTTTAAGAGAACAAAAATTCCTGATAGGAAAGGATTTCTTACCAGACATGAAACGCATGGACTATCAAGAAAAGATTGATAAGGGGGTGCCTGGGTGGCTCAGTGGGTTAAAGCTTCTGCCTTCGGCTCAGGTCGTGATCTCAGGGTCCTGGAATCGAGCCCCGCATCGAGTTCTCTGCTCAGCAGGGAGCCTGTTTCCTCCTCTCTCTCTGCCTACTTGTGATTTCTCTCTCTGTCAAATAAATAAATAAAATCTTAAAAAAAAAAAGAAAAGATTGATAAGTTCCTATACATTAAAGATAAGAACTGCTTATTGGATGATACTATAAAGAAAGTGAAAAGATAAGCCACAATCTGGAAAGTGATATTTGTTATACATATAATGAAGAAAAGACTAGTATTTGAATATATAAGTGACTCCTACAAATCCATAAGAAAAAGATAAGCAATTTAATAGAAAAATGGGCGGAGGTTATGAATGCTTACTTCACAGAAGGGGAGACTTAATGACCAATAAACAAAGACTGATCTACTGATCAGTATCTGCTTCTCTGTGTTGGTCCCTGTGGTGATTAACACTCCCTCTCCTGGGGCGCCTGGGTGGCTCAGTGGGTTAAAGCCTCTGCCTTCGGCTCAGGTCATGATCTCAGGGTCCTGGAATCGAGCCCCGCATCGGGCTCTCTGCTCAGTGGGGAGCCTGCTTCCCCCTCTCTCTCTGCCTGCCTCTCTGCCTGCCTCTCTGCCTACTTGTGATCTCTCTCACTGTCAAATAAAGAAATAAAATCTTTAAAAGAAAAAAACACTCCCTCTCCTAGCAGCCCTCAACAATGGCTGAACTGGAGTTGGTATATAATTACCCTCAAATACTCTAGCCTTCCTGCCTCTCTGAGGCATGTGTTCTATTCCACTTCCCAGGGTTTCCCCTGTGGAATTCCCTTGTGGAATTGTTCACACTAGTCACTGGCTTGATAACGTAACTCTGTATCATTGACTGCCTTCCCTTCCCTGTCTCACTTCCGTACTCTGCTACCTGTTCCCTGGGATCACATCCCACATTAACCTTGAATTCTTGCCTCAGGGCTTTCTTCTGGGGGGAACCTAAACTAATATAAGAGTGTTCAAGCCTCCTTGCCAGTATCAGACTGAGTCTGAGCCCTGGCAAGTCTGTGGGAACTTTACACATGAAAAAAAGCTATAGCCTTGAAATGCATAGAGGAGAAAGGGGCCTGATGGCTTGAAGCCAGCCCTAAGGGTGGGGGGCCCACACCATGGCCATAGGTATACTCTTCAAAGCTGCCCCAAGCCCAGGAGTCCTGCAGGTCTGCTTTCTTTCTGCCCTCTTTGAACCTTGTCCATAATCAATGTCCTTGACCCTGACTTACTGAGGTTCATAGCTAAACTCTCTCTGTTGCTTGAGTCATTTTTGATATGCTGATCTGGCTTTAGACTGTTTAACTTGGTAAACATTGCAATCTGGGTCACAGGCCAGGTTTTTTTGGTGAGCTGGTTCTGTACACATGGTTATCTGCCACCCCTCCCCCAACACTGGGGTTCTGGCCATGGTCATAGTGCAAGAGAACCCAAGAACCATTTCCCCATAATGAAGGCTGCATTGCTGCCAGTGGCTTCTCAGATGATGGGGGTTGGTGCCAGGGGCTTGGCAGCAACATGAGATGGGGACCTCTGTGTGGGCATCAGAAACCTTGATCACAACAGTCTGTATCAGTGCCTTGGGCGAGCACTAGGAATAGAGATGGTGCTTCTGGCTGCACCAGGACAGTGGGCTTTGATGGGAGTCAGCTTAGAGAGGAGTTGGCTTTTCTATGAGCCAAAGCAGGAAACAAGAAAATGGATACCCTCCATGGGTTTGCCATATTGTCTCGGTTGTAATATCTTCTGTTACGGTGTTGGGTATGTGTAGGGCGACTTCCAAATTCTCATGGCCTGTATTAATTACCCGTTGCTGTGAGACAGATTGCCCTCAGATTTAGTGGCCTACAACAATTTATTCTCTTCGCAGTTTTTGTGGGTCAGAAATTCAAGAACAGCTTGACTAGGCAATTCTGGCTCAGGGTCTTTCGTGAGGTCTCAGTTAAAATGTTGGCCAGGACTGCCATCACCTGAAGCCTTGATGGGCCAAAGGATCCATTTTCAGGTTGACTTTCATAGATGTTTGGTAAGGATGTACTAGTTCTTGGTGGCAGGCTCTACCTAGTTCTTCCCCACTTGTGCTTCTCCACGGGCTGTTCAAGAGCCCTCATGACGTGATGGCTGGTTTCCTCCAAAGCAAGTGAAGAGAGAGGGACAGGGGGCGGGGGGGGGGGTTATGCGGGGGAGCAGGAAGAAGAGGGAGAAGGAGGAGCTATCCTTTGCATGACCTAGCCTCAGAAGTCACGTAGCATAATGCTACCACATCCTTATTTGTTAGAAGAGAGTCACAAATTCTGACCTCTATTTTACGGAGAGGAATTAAACTCGAACTTTTAATGAGACTATTAAAGAATGTGTGGCCTTTTTTTTAAAAGCACCATACTGCTTCTACTTTAATAGCTAACTATAACTCAGATTATAAGGACTTTTCCAGCTACTATTTCTGACTAACTCCATTCTTCTATTCTTCCCTTCCGTAAGCAGTAAGGTTTAAATCATCAGTTGGGGATATAGTATGGTCAGCTTCTATTTCTTTAATTAATAACTAGAACGCTTGTCTGCTCCTCAATCCCTCTCTCCTTTCTAGTGAATTACCTAAGAAACCTGGAGCTTATTCAGTCTAGAGTGGCCATTCCGACTTCCAAGTCGGCTGAGCCAGCGTTGTACAGTTAACTTGTGAAAAGTAAGACATTTGGAGATGACCCTGATTGAGAGGCTGTCCTGCTCATCTCCAGGGAGGTGGTGCCAAGAAATACTGCCAGGTATGGTGGCCATGAAAATGCATGGCTCAGCTCTCCTGCTGGGGGGACTGTCATTGACTAGATATGCCCAGCCACTGCCCTCTGGTTCCACCACTGCCTCCATGCTGGCTGGTGCAGCCCCATTCCTGAGACATGCACGGCTACTCCAACTGGCAACTCTGGTCCCAGGACTCCCCTTTGGCCTGGACAAGCCTTTCTCGGAACTGCACCACAGTCTGAGACTCTTCCTAATCAATCTTTCCTCCCCCTTTCCCCTCATAGCTGTTTGATTTTTATTTCAGT
>JAQQSY010001445.1:0-14376 GCA_028646535.1 Procyon lotor | reverse complement strand
CCGGCATATGGAAAAAGACTCCTAAAGAATTCAGGCTTGTCTCACCTGTGAACCCTGCCAGTCCAGCAGGCTGGAGCATGGTCGTAATGAGATCGGACCATAGCCCGCTCCCTACAAGGTCGGGCTAAGACCAAGGTGCCCCCCATCAGCAGGCATAAGCTCGAGTAACAAACTGCAGTTCTTCTCACTTTGGGGGACCCTCCTGGGGATGCCCTTCCTGGTGCTCAGGACAGTGGATGGAGGGACAGCACAGGGTTAGCTACCATCATCAAAGAAGAGTTAGCCTAGCAGTACAGGGATGGTTTTCTTCCTCAAGGTGCTCTGGTGATCTGGGGGGAAAATGACTTGAGATTTATAGATGCTCATTTAGAGTTCTCATTTTACCTGAACCTGCTCTACAAAAAGGCAAATTCCAGTTTCTTTCCTGAATCTTCCTAATCCAGCAGTCAAATCAGGGCCATTAATTGCTAAGAGGAAAGCGTTTTCTCATGCCCAATGAAACCTTTAGGAAAACAGGCTCCTTAGAAGTAGGTCTATTTCTAGACCATGCTTTTCTCTGGCCACCCTCTCTTATCACCGAGAGCACGGGTAGGAAGCAGGAATTTTTTGCTTCTGAGAAAATGATCATCTGCCCTCCCACTTATTCTCCAGCCAGAGTCCTAAACCAATTATGACATCCTAATCATTTCCAAGAGCAACCACTATGCTGTCACAAAGACAGGATTACGACTTCAAACCAAGATACAGCGAAGAGCTAATCACGGTTTCAGAAACAAAAGGTCCTGTTTTTATGCAAATAGACATAGTTACAAAGAGTCTGCGGGGATAATGACCAAAAATGTAATCTGTGAGAAACAGATTTATGGCTAAATCAACACCTGTGCCTCCAAATTCACACATACACAAAGAGGCAAATGATTCTTTAAAGGGATGTTATACCCTGATTCAAAACTATGATGAGAAAATCCCGTAAAGTCTGACAGTTGCATTTCTCAAAGTCGGGAGCCAGTCGGTGCCTCCCAGGAGAGCCGCCAGGGAAAGAACCGGTTCACAGGTGTGCGGCATCTCCCAACGCATCAAGTGTGGCCCCCGGCTCCTGACCCCTCCCCACCCCCTGCCCTCACAGAACAGCTGTCCCCTCCACTCTCAGTTAACGGAGAGCCCATTCTTCAGTCCCTCTGGACAAAACCCTGAATCATTCCTGCACTCCTCTCTCGCTCTCACATTCCACGTGTGATCTGTCAGCAATCTTGCGGGCTCAAAGTACATCCAAAGTCCCACCCCTTCTTCTCACCATCTCCCCCGCCGCCACCCTAACTAACCCAAGCCACCACCATCTGCAACCTGGAAGGGTTAAACAGCGTCTCTCTGCACCTCTGATTTTGCCCTGCCGTCAGGCTCTATCCTATTAAAATATAACTCAGAGCAGGGGCACCTGGCTGGCTGAGTTGGTAGAGCATGCAACTCTTGATCTTGGAGTTGTAAGTTCAAGCCCCACGTTGGGTATAGAGATTATTTAAAAACAAAATCTTAAAAAAATTTTTAGAGACTCTGGACTCTGAGCAACAAACTGAGGGTTTTGGAGGGGAGGGGGTGGGGGGGTTGGGCGAGCCTGGTGGTGGGTATTGAGAAGGGCACGTATTGCATGGAGCACTGGGTGTGGTGCATGAACAATTAATCTTGTAACACTGAAAAAATAAAATAAATGTATTTGGGGGAAAAATTTTAAAGTACATAGCTCATATCATATCACCCCTCTGAGTAAGAAGTCTCCAGCAGTTTCCCCTCTAGGATCCAAGAGCCCCAAATGATCTGCCTCCTCCTTAACTTTCTTAGGTCACCTCCCAATAAGCCCTCTGAGTCACTCACTCTATTCCAAGTTTATGATCTCTGGGGAGTCTCGTGAATATCCTGCATTGATGCCTCAGGACCTTTGCACTTGCTGGTTCTTCTGTCTGGAACGCTCTTCCCCTGATCTTCCCACGGCTGCCTCTCTCACGTGTCTGTCTCCTCTCCAAGAGGCCTTTCCTGACAACTCTTCTCAAAGTCTCACCTCCTGTTCCCATCCCAATAGTTCATATCCCTTCTCACACTTGTTTTCCCACTTAGCACACTTATCACTACCCAACGCATTTTATCTTTCACTCATCTTGTCCATCATCTACGTCACAACAGAATATAAGTTCCATAAGGGCAGGGGTTCTGTCGAATGAATCAGTGCTAGAGGGCCTCACAGCACATGGTGCGCAACGAGAAGTCGCCGACTACATGAACGCTGGAGATATAAATTGGCATTTCAACTCCTAATTAATAGTTAAAAAACAAAATGTGACTGGAAAAAACGAGAAGCAGCCTCAATGGCTACGAACCTGAAATTGGGTAAAGGACAGAGCCACAGAAGGCTAAGACCCCGCAGCCCTAAAACAGAACCACGTAGAAGGAACAACACAACCTACTATGTCAAATAAGAAGGCTGCACAACAGTCGGCCTGATATCCCAGCAGAAGCTACTCTACACGTGTATCACTCGGGTATGCGTCACGTGCCTTTGTAATAAAGCCCCATTTGTGTGAGCATGTGTTTGTGTGGCTAGATCGATGGCAGAAAAGAGGAAAGGAGAGAGAGAAAGAGGCAAATCAATCAATCGGGGTAGAAGAATTTATGAGACTTTTGCTTTCTTTATTCTTTCTGCATTGGTTGTCTACAGTGAGCAGCCTCTAAACAGGATTTTTTTTAAGAGTTTTCTCTTTCAACATTTACCTAGGGTTTGCCACCTGCGGGGAGCCTGAGGAGGCCTAACGTCCCCTAAGAAGCAGCATTTAAGCCCTCTCAGTTCAACCATCCAGACGCCATTGACAGGCTGCTCTTCGGAATTCCAGAGGAAGATTTATCCCCTTTCCTTACGACGAAAGCTCCCAGGAGGAGATGGCAAAATATAAGCAAGTCTCACTCACTAATTAGTATTTTGCTAGCCCAAATGTCAAGAAGCAACGAGGCAAGGCGTCCTTTCTCAGCCACGAGGCCACTGCCACCGTCGGTCCCTCCGACCTGGCCTTCAGGCTCAAGTTCAGGCCTGGTCCTGGGCAGACGGGGGTACCTGGGTCTGCCACCCACCCCACGCAAATCCCCAGCCCTGTGTCTCTGCTCTCGTCAAGGCCATGCCTTGGATGCCCCTGTCCCTCTAGGGCTTGCTAGAGCCCCCTTCCTCTAGGGAGCTTTCCGACCCAGACTCCCTCAAAGGTACTCTTAGGGCATTTCTAATGGACATCAATGACATCATCCCTCACGCTGTCAGTGGTCCTCGTTCTGAATAACCAGATGAAGAATAATGGACTGTGTGTCCTGTGCCCCAGTGACCCGGCATGGAGTGAGGAGACAGAAGATGAGTGAGACCCTGGACCTTGGATCATTTCAGATTCCCAGCCAGTCTGAAAGCTTCTAATTTGATTCTGACCTCCTCATTTCTCAGTACAAAGCAGAGAGCATTTTGTACAAATTAGGAACTTCCCCAATGGCTGCCGGCAGTCATACGAGCCTAAGCTGCCTCCGGCCAGTGGGAAACGGCCCCCATACCTGCTCCAGCCCGAGCCCCTGCACCCTGGAGGGAAGGCTGAGCCCGTGCCCTGAACGTTGCCATTACCAGCTGCACAGGCTCACCTGGAGAGGTTTTTTTTTGTTTTTTTGTTTTTTAATGCGACACCTAGGACCCAGACAGGTCAACTGGCAACGCCAGAACAGGGCCTGGAGACTGGTACCTCTTAAAAGCCCTCCTGGTGATCCCAGGGGCAGCCAGGGCTGAGAGCCGCTGCTCTGGCCTGAAAGTCCCCTTGGCCACCTGGCAAGCCTGAGAGCTTCCTTCAGGCCTGGCCCTTCAGCAGAACAAAATCCCCACCATGGAGATTCCACAAGTGCGGAACTGTGGAGGACAAAAACAATGGGGGCTGGGCTGCAGGCCACAAATGGTGACCACTGCCCCCCCTTGTCCACGGCTCCCTTGAGAAGTCTAGCCTTAGTCCCCTGGGACAAATGTCACCTGCCACGGGGGGCAAGGGGGGTCAGTGAGGCTTCCCTGTCGACACAGGTGGCATCTCAACCCAGGAGGGCAGAGATGCCCACGTCTATGGGGGCAAACTGCTTTGAGACAGGCCTGGCATGATCCACTTCCAGGATGGGAAGCCACTAGAGAAGGTGGTCAGCATAATGATGGCCAGCTGTACTTCCTTGGTGGCCTGGAGATATTGGGACTGGGGCATTTGGTCTGTCTGCCCCGGATGCTGAGCCTCCCTCACGCTGTCCACGGCACAGGCTCGCGATGTGTTCTTAAAGGTCAGAGGTTCTTTTCTCTATAGAAAAGTCATTCTCTGAAAGACTTCATTTTCTCAAGAAGCAGGTGCATGGGACAAAATTCCACCCACGACCATGATGAGACTTCTCCCCAGCCACGGGCTCTGAGGCAATCCAGGTGCTCTAGGACGGGAAGCAAATTGGAAAAGCATCTCAATGTCTGGTAAGCCTTCCTCCACAGGAGAAGCTAGTCCCCTCGCTGACTCACAGACTCGGTCTCAAAGCTCGGAGATGAAGAGCGAGAGTTGGACTCACCTCTCGGGTCTGACTTCTGTGCTACCTACTAGCCGTGTGACCTTGAACAGTTACTTAACCTCTCTCTGCTTTAACTTCCTTTTCTGTAAAATGGGGCTAATAGAAATACTCCTATAATAGATAGTCTGGGGGTTAAATATAAAGTCACAGTCAAAATGTTTAACAAATGGCATGGCAGCAATGTGAATGAATGGATGCACACGTGGCTGAATGACTAAGTCCTGGGTTGCAGGACTGGCTCAGGGTCAAGAACGGCCTGAGACCCCCCGGGCATGAGTTCCAGGAGCCGGAAGTCAGAGGAATCACAGTGGGATCGGCCTGCCACTGAGGACTGCAGAGACGTCCAGCCCTGGGAACTCTCAAGAGGCACAGAGATTCTGGGTCATGGGCCCCTTCTCCCACCCCACTCACAGGTGTCACCCCAATGTTTCCAGCTCAAATAAATGCATGCCCGATAGAGACCCCTTACTCAAAAGAAAGCCAACATGTGTTGGATGCATACTATGGGCTGAGCCCCCCCCCATCCACGTAACCCCTACGCCAACCTTCTAAGGCGCCCACTGTACAGATGAGAAGAAACTGAGGCACTGGGATGCACGGTAAAGTGGTCTTCCTCTAAAACTCACTGTTTTTTTCTTTTTTTTAAGATTTTTTTTTTTTTTAATTTGACAGAAACACAGCGAGAGAGGGAACACAAGCAGAGGGAATAGGAGAGGGAGAAGCAGGCTCCCCGCCGAGCAGGGAGCCTGATGCGGGACTCGATCCCAGGACCCTGAGATCATGACCTGAGCCGAAGGCAGACGTTCAACGACTGAGCCACCCACGTGCCCCTAAAACTCATTGTTTTTAACCTTCACTGTAAGAAGCCAAACACACTGATATCATCAGAAAGACATCCCAGTCTTCAGAAATTGGCCTCTGTATTAGATCTTCTCACCAGCAGAAAAATGCCTAGTTCCCCCCTTTTCTGGACATAGGTCCAACTAATTTAGATACTAAAAGGCTAATCGAATGGTACAAGTACCACGGTCGTCAAGCACGTAAGACTTTTGAGGGCTGGAGTCTTCAGCCTCTTGGCCCCAGCCTGGTGCTACCAACGGCCAGCAACTTCACAAGCAAGGCTGTCAGCCCATCCATGAGATTCTCTTTTCCTAAAGAAATCCTAATTGAATCTCTGCTTTTTGGGACAGCTGCTCAAAAGCCAATTTACTGCTCAAGTGACTCTCCCTAGATCTTGTTTTAAATGCAACGGTCCACCAGGATCATCAAATCTCTTGATTTTATGCTATTTCTAAGCCTTTTGCTTTGTGCTTTACTTTTCTAGAAATCAGCAAGAACCACATTTTGCAGTATTTGACAATTCTCCCCAACCATCACAGTCACTTTTTTTTTTCAATTGCTTAAAACTTGGTAAAAAATTGTTCATTTCTTTTTGGCAGAAGCAGCTCATATTCAAGCTTGGATCCAAGGTAAGCATTTCTGCCACATATGGTTAAAAAAAGATCTCCTTAACTGAATTAAGACAGCACGGAAAATACACATTCACTTAGCCCATTTCCAAAAGTTGATTTCTAGCAGTTTAACAATATTTGACAGCATTATTCTTAGCACATGTGGCAGAACCGTTGTGTTGCTCTCTATAAGGTAACAGCGTAAGATCACGATGAGCTGTGAATCAAACAGCTTTAAAATAAAGTAGCAAAGTTCCAGATGTCTCACGTAGGCTTCCAAAGGGTGTGCTCAGGTTTCGATGGAAAATAACTGGGCAGCATGGAACAGGTTTCAAGAGAGGAGATACAGTTTAGTCCCCAATACGTTTCTATTTCTCATTGAGCGACAAGTGATGTCTGCCCCACTCTTGAGTTTTAAAAATCAGGCAAAGAAAGCATTTCTTCAAAGAAATGAAAGCTAAAGAAAAGCCTGCACGGTTTTCTCAATCCACACACTTGGTTTTCCTTCTCTACCTCAGTAAACTAATGCGAGCCAACTACGATATATGGATACCCAAGCTTTCTTGGGTTGAAACACCCAGTTATTGGTTTTCCAGCCCTAGGCCCACCCTCAAAATGGGCTCTAGGAAAAGACGGCCAGCCAGCACCATATTTTACGTTTCTAGACTCAACATTCAATACATTAGCCTGTCGTTCACATAGAGAATGCCATATTGCTGGCTGAATGAATTGTTACTCTGCAGGTAGATGGACAGATGGATGGACATCCCACACCACCCCAGGTCATCACCAAAATGCCTGAAGAGAAAGCTTATTCAGTAAAAGATGTTTTAACGAAATTGAAAATAAAGCTGTAATTTCCTCCCAAATGCCTTTTTTTAAAGCCAAAATCTAACTGAATGATAAAAAATGCTGGGCAGTTGATAAACACTTCTGGCATTTTGCACTTGTGGAGGTTAGCGAAGCCACGTTCTGCAGCCTTTGCCAATGCTATTCAACCATCACAGATACTGGGTTGGTTTTTTGTTTTCCTCCCGTTGCTCCACATAGCAAGTGAAACCTAATACTTTATCACTAATCCTTAACCGCTGGCAGACACAGGTGAACTTTAGTCTCATCCCTAGACTCTGGTGAAATGTGCTTTTCTAACTCACTCTGAATCATATCTTGGAATGAAATAACTCCTGGGACAGGGTTTATGGCTCCGGAGTTTCTAATCTGTTTCGTGCCAAAAGCCTGATTAGAACACATCTTCTTAAATCACACCGAGACTCTTCATGTTGGCATCCGATCGTTCCTGGGCAGACATCAGGAGCTTCGGCTCCAGGACTAAAGGTCATCTTGGCATTAAAACTCCTCCCCGGGTCTCGGAGGTACCAGTTTTCCTCCAGTTCCTGTGCTCTTGCCACCTGCTTCAGTTGCTCACACTAATTAGAGACACAGCCTTGGTCTGCCCTTCCTGCTTCCTCCTCAGCTAGAAAAGGTCTGCCGTTCTCGGCGACATACCTGCAGCCAAGCGGGCAAAGCAGAAAAGGTAGGATTAGAGCCACACGGGGCTTTTCTCTGCTCCAGCGTGAAATCCTGTCATCTCTTTCTTCCCCCACGTAGAAGAAGGCAACCTCCCACGCTCCTCCTTAAGAGGAAAGAAAAATTCTCCTCCCCGCAGGCATCACCAGTAATGCCTGTGCTACGAGATGCTGCTTTTAAATACGATGGCACGTCTCCCGTCTCCAAGCGGCCGTGGAGTGAATGGAAACTTCCACCACCTGCCCGGGCCATGGGCTGCTTTAACAAGGGCTCCTGAACCGACGTCCACAAGAGCTTTTCAGAGGTTCCTGAGATGAACACGAATATCTAGCACCAAAGGCAGGACTGAGGGGCAGTGGCCAATGCGTGGCCAGAGTGTCCTGCTCCTGTCGTGGGGTACATGAGTGGGGCCACCCATCCTGAGAAGACGGTCATCCGGACCCAGAGAAGGACTTGGAGAATGCCGCTCCCACCAAGTGCCACCAATTTGGTAACATCGTCCAGCTTTATAAACGTACCAACTTCAGAAATGACTTTTAAGACACAAAGGACACGGTCATCTGCAGACAGTCAGAAACAGAGTTGATGACTAAGAGTTTGTTACCCTTTACTCAGTACCGTCCAGGAACTCAAGAGGAGGAACCAGTCTTCAGCACATGGCACTGAGCACTCCGTAGGCGCTCAATAAACACTTGCCAATGGTAGAGGCGAACCTACAGCCATGCAGGGAAACTGTGTGGGTTTCTAACTGCAGACACAGATACGCACACGCGACACAGTTCAAAGGCAACTCCCCAGGCCTTCCTGGAGTTTGAGACTCCCACACAAAACCGTCACTCTGATTCTCCCACGATCAATTAATTCTGATTTGGAAGTAGGTTGCCCGGATGCCTTGAAACCTTCCAAGTATCACCCTCGAAGGTGGATAGAAATACAACAATCCCTAGAACATTTCGGTTCATCGTAAAGGCGTATGTGGAGATGCTGCCTTTACAACCCATGGTTTTAGGTCTGGCTAATGTCTTATTTCCCCTTCGGAGAATGTGGTGACCGTTAAATTTGCTAAGCCTAAAACCAGGCCCAGCCTCTCGCCAGCCAGCCGACCTCCGCTTTCTTAAATATCCATTTAATAGAAAAGCCATCATTTAATACAAAAGGCCCGGGCTTTGGCTGCAACGAGGTTTAGCAGCTGCTGTGTGCGGCATTGCTGTCTCCTTCCCTCTCTGGGGCCTGTAAGCAAGACTCCACTCTGAGCATCACTCACCGAGCCTTCCTGGGGGAAGATGTGACGACGACATGTCTTTAAAAACCAGGAGGGCATTAGTATGTCTCAGCTGTCAGTCACACATAATCAAGCTCACAAACAACAAAGAGCACGCTTTTTTTTTTTTGATGAGTGAAAATTTATTTTTACATATTGATGGAAGGATGGGAGGGCTGAGCGAGTTATTAAATAATTTTGTGGAAGAAAATATAGTTATTTTAAAAATAGATTTCCTTGATTAACATAAACAGTCCTGGGTAACCTTAAATCACATTTTTGTGCTCAGGTACCAAGTAACCTCCGCGGGCTGAGCTCCGTAGCAGGTAATAGGGTGACCTAAGGAAAAAATGTATAGCTCATGGCTTCCGAAAGCTTATAACTGGGTGAGGGCAATGAAACACACAGACCAAAAAAAGTATTTGTTTAATCCAAAAATCAAAATGAAATATCAATGGAGAATGCAAAAGACCCCGCCAAACCAGTGTGAGCGTAAATATAAGATAAATGTTGAAAACCTTGGAAGGTTCAGGATGTTGAGGCTGAGGATCTTCACGGTTCGACACTTGCAGGAAGTTTCAAGAGAAAAGCAGTTCGTAATCTAGACCTTAAAGAAGGGGCAAGATTTGCCAAAGGGAAGAGGGAAGTGAGGAAGCCACGTACGAGTGCAGGGCAGGAATGTGCATGGCCCGTTCTGGGCACAGTCCTGACACTGACATTGGCCGGGATTGGGAGTTCCGTAACAGCAGCCTAAAAATGACGGACTTTAGGCTATTTATGATGGTGAAGTGGAGGCACAGAGGATGTGGTAGAGGGGAGCAGTGTTTTCAGAAGATGAATCTGGCAAAGGTGTACAGAGCCAATAGAAGCGGGACAGAGGCTGGTGGCAAGATCAGCTCCTAGGCGACAGCGAAGCTTCGGGCAGAAATGGACTGGGGCCCTGGTGCCAAGGAACAAGGAAGGCATGGGCTGGAAGGGCATTCAGGAAAACAAATGAAAAACAGAAAAAAACCTCTCGGGCTTTAGCAACTGACGGGATACACGCCCCCCAAACAGAACCACATGTGGAGAATAAGCCTCGGCTTTCACCGTCGAAGAACACGAGGAAGATTCAAGAGCGGATGGAGAATGGTTTGGGATGACCATGCGAGACTCAGGTAGTGATGGCCGGGGAGCATCTGCTCCATATTCTGCTGGAACTTAATGAGACTAGGGCACAGACTGGGAATATCTGCACAGGACAACCTGGCCATGAGGGTGACTGTGTTCTTGGAGCAAGGCTAGTAAGCACTGAAGAACAGAGTAAGCATTTGCAGGAAAAGCAGAGGCGTGTGGGAGCCCCGGACGGAGACAGAGGAGGAACAGGCGGGAGGTAGAAGGGAATGAGGATGCCGGAGAAAAGGACAGAGGACCTGTGCCACCGGTCCCCAGGGGAGCATCATCTCAGTAGACTGGTGAGAACAGGCACTGGATCACGAGGGGCCACGGAGAGACCAGAAATGGGACAGAGTACGCGGTAGAAGGAGGTAGAACGTGGTTGCTCATGTGACCACTAACACAGCAATGGATGCAAGACAGGGCACAGCCATCCGAGGCCCCCAACCCCTGCCCTGTCCCCAAATGGAGGAACACCGTCCTTCTTCCTGAGAGTACATCTTGAGAACAAAGGGCATACACCCTCCGTTCCTCTCCAGAGCCAGCCCAGGCAGGATCTTGCAGGGGAAACCTTCCCATGATAGCAATCATTTGCAAGAGTGCTGAAATCGGCCATCCGGAGCGCCGAAGCCATATGGCTGCTCCTTCTTCCCTGCACTGATCCCTGCAGCTCACAGGGGTTAAACGTCTCCAAGAAGGGCCGACAGAAGAAATCTCCTGGGTTTCCAGACAGAGAAGCTTCGGCTGTTGCAACTGAATGACAGAGACGTCAAGGGGCCGTGAATCTCAACCGAGACAGACCTATACCGGGGGGCACCATGGATGCCAAAAGTTTGCGCTCTGTTTGTTTGCCCCTCGGTGCTCTCAGATCTCGCTGGCATCGTTTGGTGGAAGCTCTATCTGGTTCCTGTCTGCTCCCTGTGAGGAACTGGATTTCAATCAGTGGTTTTTGCACTTAGTGCTTTCCTGCTCTCATCGGGGGGCGCCGAAGCAAAGCATGCCTCTACAGCCTTCTGAAGACGAGCCTCCCCGCAAGAATCCACATCAGTGGAGCAGAAAGTACAAATGCAGACTTTAAAAAACAAAGCATGAAAATAGATCCAGAATGTTCACAGTTGTCCACTGAAAGCCACAGTTACATTCTGCCTGCAGACTGCCAATGTGCAGCGGGAACTTGGTAGCAACAACTTTTACTACGGGAGGGGGGGGTGACTGACGCATGGAAACGGAAAGCACTCGGCAAAGGTCACACAGGATTTGGAGCCCAAACTTCCTTTGGGGCACAGAGAACTTTTAGTAGTTGTATGTAAATTAATGCGGGGGGGGGGGGGGGAAGCTGATGATGAAGTTATGAGGGACAGTATCCAAAAAGGGATTCAATTCTACCAAGTCAAAGGATGCAGGTAATACAGGGAAGGACAGGAGGCACATGGGCAAAACAGTGCCTGACTTCCAGGCTGAGCAGGGGCATGAGTGATACCACCACCCAAGAGCCTGGAGATCCGGGAAAGGGGAATTTTTCTTTTGGGTGCACTTAGTGCTTGCGAGGAAGGGCCTAATAAGGACAGGGAAAGAAATCACCGAAGTCTTCTCTTATACCCCTCAATCAAGTACTAGAGCCAGACATGACGCTGCCTCATTTCTGACTTTTTTTAATGACTCCTGTACTTGCGAATGGATAAAAGGTCTGGCTTTACTCTGTCTTCTCCCTCATAGATTTAGCAAGCCCAGATTTGGTATCTATCCCAGCAAGCTTTAAAATGCTTAGCTGAAAAGAAATGGGCCCTTTTCTGACCAACCTGTTGTGCCTTTGGTTAATTAAAAATATAATAAGGAGCTAATTTTGTTCAATTGACGTATTTCAGCGGTTTCTCTTTAAAAGGCTCCCACCTGCTTTAGGAGTTGCATTTGCCACCCGAACGGACCACCAGGAGAGGATTTAAATTCTGCTGCTCAGTTGTTGCCCTACATGATCTGCAGGTGCGTCTTCTTATGGATGCAAATCACAGAGGCAAATTTAGAAACAGTTTTGGAATATGTGACCTTTGGAAATTGGAATTTTTGAGCTGAAGACTGGGAAGGTTATTTATAAAATCCTTACACTGGAGGTAAGCTTAGAAACTCTTCTCTCCCAAACCTTTAAAATATCTGAGGTTTCATTTCCCAAATCAAAGAACGGGATATTGTTCCCTGGGACACTGCTCTCGTCCTCATTCACAGCCACGGGAACACCTTCACGTCTGCTCTAAGTTCCTCACAGAGATGGGTGTCCATTTTTCCCAACCCTATCCTTTCTGAAAACAGAGCTCTCATGTACCTTGTTAAGAAACCCACTCACTAAGACAGGGAATCCTGGAAGAACTTGTTGGGTTTGGGTCCGGGAAGAGGGCAGGTATGTGCTCAGTTTGGGCCATGCTGAACTTGAGACAAGACACCCCATCAGGTAAATAGACTCACCTCGATTTGGAAGAGAGGCCAGGTCTATGAGTTGCAAGGAGGAGTTATTAGCGTGTGGATTGGAATGCAAGGTGTGGGGATGAACAAGGTCACCTGCGGAGAGTGTACGGGGCAGAGGAGCACAGGGTATAGGGCTCAGCCTCCAAGCAGGGACAGAAGAGCAGAGAAGCTCCCAGCTGAGAAGAAGAAAGAAAATGAGGACAGGACAGGATGGTGCCATGGAACCTGAGGGGATTGGTGCTTTGAGAAAGAGGAAACTCGGGCAATGTCAAAGGCTACAGAAAAGGTAAGCAAGATAGGAAATGGGATTTGACAACTGAGAAGTCCTTGGTGACCTTGGCTAGAGCAATAATAATTTGTAGCCTACTAATCCCTAATCCAAAGCCACCCCAACCCCACCATCAAGCAAAGCCATGTCCTCTGTGGATGTCTCTCTCAGTTTCCGATTGTCTTTCAACTGTGCGAATCCACACATCGTCTGGGGACTCATGCACCACTTGACCCTGACCGTGAAGTTATCACAGCCTCTCTTCTCCCTCCCCCCAGCCCCCTGGTCCATGAGATCTTCTTCCTCTGCTTACTTCACTCTGTCTTCACCCATTCATGGTGCCTTCCCATGACTGCTCAGCCTGGCTCTCTCTCCCTTGGGGTCTCTTCAAAACTATCCCACCTCTGACAAGTGACCCATGAAAATACACTACCAATGTATATTAAAGCTAAATGAACAAAAACAAATCAGAAAAAGAAATGTAAAAAAAAAAAATCTTTCCAAGCATAAAACAAGGCGAAAAATCACAAAGTGACTGATCTGACCATACAATCTAAAATAGCAAAAACAAATCATTATAAAATAAAAATTCATGGGACAAAGTGAGAAATTTGTAGCAAATAGTGTAACGCTAATATCCTGAATTTATGTTTTTAGAACTCTAAGAAATCAATTAGAAAACCAGTAACAACCCAACTGGGCAAGGAATGACAGCCAATACACAAAGCATTCATACAAAAATAGATGATAAAATATGGGGAAAAAACTTTCTAATAATCAAATAACTTAAAACTGAAAATCAAGTTTTTGCTTACTGACTTGGACAGCTCCTATAGGATAATATTCAGTTATGCTAAGAGTTTAGAGAAATAGGTACCTACATATACTTCCCATGGGGGGAAACCCACTAATCCCCTTTCTCTAAGTTAGTCCCAAGGAAATTATGCAGATAAGATCTATGTGCAAACATATTAAGTGTAGCATTATTCATAGCAGTGAAAACTTGTAGGTAAACTTAATATACTATAGAGAGCTGATAAATTCTTGACTTTTTAATTATATATTCAATATTTTCACCCAGATGCGAAAAGGAAAAAGATAAATATCTTTAATCTGTAAGATTAATCTGTAATCTGATTTATAAATCAACAATAAATCTACAAAAAGTGACCATAGAAGGCAATTCATAGGAAAATAATCAGTAAACTTCTTGTTTTAAAAGTTTATGATAAAGTAGTGAAAGAAGAGAAAATGAATATACCTAATTCATCACATTAGAAAATATTTAAATATATGCAATAAAATCACAAGTATATTAAGAATGTCTACATATGGTACAGCCACTCTGGAAAACAGTATGGAGGTTCCTCAAAAAGTTGAAAATAGAGCTACCCTACGATCCAGCAATCGCACTACTGGGTATTTACCCTAAAGATACAAATGGGATCCGAAAGGGCATGTGCACCCGAATGTTTATAGCAGCAATGTCCACAATAGCCAAACTATGGAAAGACCCTAGATGCCCATCAACAGATGAATGGATAAAGAAGATGTGGTATATATACACAATGGAATACTATGCAGCCATCAAGAGAAACGAAATCTGGCCATTTGCAACGACATGGATGGAACTGGAGGGTATTATGCTAAGCGAAATA
>JAQQSY010001444.1:0-14376 GCA_028646535.1 Procyon lotor | reverse complement strand
AACCAATTATCTGGTTAAAGTCCTTTTAGTTCTGCCTTGTTCAGAATGTTATGTAAACGAACGCATAGTGTATATAGCCTTTTGTATCTGATTTCTTTTATCTAACACAATGCTTTAAAGATTCACTCACATTACTGCATATAACAATAGTGTGTTCCTTTTTATTGCTGAGTATATTCAGTTGCACAGATACACATTTTCCACCTACTCACCAGTTAATGAACATCTGAGTAGTTTTTAGCTTGAGACTATCAAAAGAAAACTTCTATACATATTCTCTACAGGTCTTTGTGTGCATATCTGGGTTTTTTTCCTGTTCCCCCCCACCCCCCGGATTTCTGGTTCATTGTGAGTATATGCTTAACTGTAAAAGAAACTGCCATATAGTTTTCTTTTAAAGGCCCTGCACCACTTTGTGTCCCTACCAGAGATGTATAAGAGCTCCATTTGCTTTGCATAGGCACCACCAATTGGCACTGTCAGTCTTCTAAATTTCAGCAATTCTTACAGGTGTTCAATAAAATTTCATTATGATTTTAATCTCTATTTCTCTAATGAAAAATAATGTTGAAACATCTTTTTATATGTTTGTCATTCCTATCTCTTTGGTGAAGTACTGTTAAAACACTACCCCATTTTTAAATGGCTTAGCTCTGACTTAGAGTTCTTTATTCTAGATATGTCTTTATTAAATATGAACTTTGCAAAGTTTTCTACTATTCTTTGTCTTGATTTTACATTTTATTAATAATTTCTTTTGAAGAACAGAGGGGTTTAACTTTAATGAAGTTCAATGTATCGATTTTTCTTTTATGGTTTGCCCTTCTGGGAACCAGCTATGAAATCTTCACCTAATTCATGCTCACAAATATTTCTCTCCTGTTTTCTTCTTCCTTTTTTTTAATATTTTATTTATTTATTTGACACAGAGAGAGGTCACAAGTAGGCAGAGAGGCAGGCAGAGAGAGAAGGGGAAGTAAGCTCCCTGCTGAGCAGAGAGCCAGATGTGGGGCTCGATCCCAGGACCCTGAGACCATGACCTGAGCCGAAGGCAGAGGATTTACGGATTTACCCCACTGAGCCATCCAGGTACCCCTCTCCTGTTTTCTTCTTAAATGTTCAGAACTGTATCTTGTAAATTTAGGTCCGTAATCTGTACAAGTTAACTTTTTTTTGGTACAAGATTTACTTATTTCTCACATGGATGTCCAACTCTCCCTGTACCACTGAAAATAGAGTGCTTTCCCCATTGAGTTACCTTGTTCCTTTGCTGAAAATTAATTGGCCCTAGATGAATGGATTTATTTAAGGACCTCTACTCTATTCCACTGATATATGTTTATTTGTAAACTATACCACACTTTCTTGATTATGTAGCTTTACAGTAAGTCTCAAAATCAATCAGTGAGAGTTTTCCAAATTTGGTCTTTTTATAAAATTATTTTGGCTATTTATGTTCTTTGGAATTAGCTTATCTATTTTTTTTTAAATAGATGGAATTTTTTTTTGGACTTGCACTGAATCTACAGATCAATTTGGGGAAAGTGAACATCTTAAAAATATTCAGTTTTTAGATCCGTAACCATGGTATATCTCTCCATGTATGCCTTAATATTGTAATTTTCAACATACAAATCTTAACAGCTATTTGGTTAGATTTATTCCTACAAAGTTTAAAGTTTTTAAAGTTCTTTTACAAGAAACTATGAAATTTCAAATAGCATGTTTGTTATCATTACCTAAAATACAATTGATTTTTTTAGATTGGATTTGTATCCTGCTAAACTGCTAATTTCATGTACTAGTTTTCAAAGAATTTACAATTCTGTATAGACAATTATGTCATCTCTTAACAATGATGGTTTTATCTTTTCCTTTCTAAATCTATGTGCCTTTTGTATGTATGTTTTTATGCCTTATTACTTATCACTTTGCCTACCTCTC
The DNA here is from genome assembly GCA_028646535.1 of Procyon lotor. Lineage (NCBI taxonomy): Eukaryota > Metazoa > Chordata > Mammalia > Carnivora > Procyonidae > Procyon > Procyon lotor. The sequence continues at coordinate 12,432 of JAQQSY010001444.1, read as the reverse complement.
CAATAGAACAATTCTATCTTCCCAATCTTGGAGGGAAAAGAATTTCCTCAACCAGGATCAAACCTATAGGTTTTTTGTAGGCACACTTTATCAGATTCAAGAAGTTCCTCTTGCTGAATTTCTTCATAAATATATCTTGACTCTTGTCAAATGATTTTTCTTCCTCTATTGAGATGACATGCTCTTTATTTTTTAGACTTCTGATGTGGCAAATTGCATTAACTGATTTTAAAACACTGAACCAACTTTATATTCTTGAGGTAACTCCCACTTGGTCATGATTTATTATTTATTTCACATACTGATAGATTTGATTTAAAAATATTCTGTTGGCTGAGCCTGGTGGTGGGTATTGAGGAGGGCATGTATTGCATGGAGCACTGGGTGTGGTACATGAACAATGAATCTTGGAATACTGGAAAAATAAAATAAATTTTAAGTAAATAAATAGAAAATAAAAATACTCTGTTAAGAATTTCTGTGACTATATTAATGGAAAATATGGTCTTTTTCTTGTGTTATCTTGGTTTTGGTATGAGTTGGGAAGTGTTCTCTATTTTTCTATTTTATGAAAGAGTTTTATGGAAGTACTAATACAAAGAATATGTATCAGTACTTAATTATCTCATAGAATCCAACAGGGAAACTATCTTGGATCAAACGATTCTTTGAGGGGCACCTGTGTGGCTCAGTCAGTTAAGCATCTGACTTCTGCTTTGGTCATGACCTCAGGGTCTTGGGATCAAGCCCCACGTTGGGCTCTCCACTCAGCAGGAAGTCTGCTGATCTCTCTGCCCTTCTGTCTTCACCCCCTCTAACCCCTCCTGTGCTCTCACATTTGCACTCTTTCACTAATAAATAAATAAAATCTTTTTTTAAAAAAAATTTCTTTGAATGAGGGGCAAGAGTTATCTACGATTTAATTTATTTAATAGAAATAGTTTGAGTTATAGATTTCTTTTTGAATTAGCTTTGATAGTCTGTGTCATTCAAGGAACTTATCCATTTCATCTACTTTGTGTATTTATGAACATTATGTTGCTTATAATAATTCTTATTATTCCTTTGTGTCCATCAGATCAGTAGTGATTTCCCTCTTTCATTTATGACCTTGGTAATTTGTGACCTCTTTGTGTTTTCTTGATCTCTCTGGTTAGTTTCATCAAACTCCTTGATACCTAACTTATTCTATTTTTAAATTTATGCCTCAAATGCGAACCACATGCCTACTGACAGAATTATCATAATCTTTCTTAGACGATTTTTATATATGTATCTTCTCCAATAGAATCAGAGTTCCCTGGGTGCAAAAATTATGTTTAGAATATTTCCCTGCTATATGTTAATGCTTCCTAAGAGACAAGATTCTTTTTTGCATACCTAATATTCTTGAAATACCTTGTGATTGTTCCCCAAACAATATCTTAAAACTCTAGGAGGTTCTTTTGACTAAGAGCATCACCATCAACTGACACATTTCATTTTAAAATGAGCACATCATCTTCAAATTTTCTTCTTCTTTAGAGCTTAGGTATTCTACTTTTATCAATGCTGAGCTCTTTTATTGACAGGAACTCTCCTGAGGTGGTGAAATCTTCAATGAGCTGCCACTCTACAGGCATCCTAATCTAGTCATACAGAGACCACAACTTGTACCGACCTTATCAATGGGGCACCCATGTTCTACAAGTTAGTTTAGTTACAGTACTCTAGAATAGGTCATTATCTGGAACCTGGAAGTGTTACCTTACATAGGAAAGAGGACCTTACAGATGCCATTAAGATTAAAGACACTGAGATAGGGAGATTATTCTATATTATCTATATATCAGTATAATCACATGGATCCTTAAAAGTAGATCAAAGAGGAGGGCAGAAAAGTGATTAAGAGTATAGCAATCTAGTATTCCTAGACCAAAAATGAAGCAACAAAAAGAGAAGTTAAGGAATCAGTCCCATTTACAACTGCACTAAAAATAATAAGATACCTAGGAATAAACCTAACCAAAGAAGTAGAAAATCTATACTCTGAAAACTATAAAAAATTGAGGAAAGAAACTGAAGATGACACAAATGGAAAGATATTCCATGCTCATGGATTGGAAGAATATTGCTAAAATGTCTATAATATCCAAAGCAATCTACACATTTAATCCAACCCCTATCAAAATACCACCAACATTTGTCACAGAGCTAGGAAAAACAATCCTAAAATTTGTATGGAACCACAACAGATCCCACATAGCCAAAACAACCTTGAAAAAGAAAAGCAAAGCTAGAGGCATCACAATTCCGGACTTCAAGCTACATCACAAAGCTGTAGTGATCAAAACAGTATGGTACCGGCACAAAAACAGACCAAAAAATCAACCGAACAGAATAGAAAACCCAGAAATGGACCCTCAACTCTCTGGTCAACTAATGTTCAACAAAGCAGGAAAGAATATCCAATGGAAAAAGAGAGACTCTTCAACAAATGGTGTTGGGAATACTGAACAACAAAATGCAAAAATGCAAAATGCAAAATGCACCATACACAAAAATAAACTAAAAATGTTAGATTAACAACCTAAATGTAAAACCTGAAACCATAAGAATCCTAGAAGAGAACACAGGCAGTAGCTTCTGGCCATAACTTCTTCTAGATAATGTCTCCTGAGGCAAGGGAAACAAAAGCAAAAATTAATTATTGGAAATACATCAAAATAAAAGGCTTCCACACAGCAAAGGAAAAAATGAACAAAACTAAAAGGCAACTTACAGAATGGGAAAACATATTTGCAAATGACAAATATGATAAAAGGTTAGTATCCAAAATATATTAAAAAAACTTATCAAACTCAACACCCCAAAAATGAATAATCCCATTAAAAATAGGTATAAGAGGGGCACCTGAGTGGTTCAATTGGTTAAGCTACTGCCTTCAGCTCAGGTCATGATCCTGAAGTCTTAGGATTGAGTCCTGTATCAGGCTCCCAGCTCAGCGAGGAGTCTGCTTCTCCCTCTGATCCTCTCCCCTCTCATGCTCTCACTCAGTCTCTCTCAAATAAAAAAAATATTTTAAAAAAAGAAGAAGAAAAATGGGCATAAGACATGAATAGATATTTTTCCAAAGAAGACATATAGATAGCAAACAGAAAAGATACTCAACATCACTCAGCATTAAGGAAATGTAAATTAAAACTATAAAGAGATATCACCTCCCACCTCTCAGAAGGGCTTAACTCAAGAATACAAGAAGCAACAGTGTTGGTGAGGATATAGGGAAAGGGGAACCATCCTGTTCTGTTGGTGGGAATGCAAACTGGTGTGGCCACTCTGGAAAACAGTATAGAGGTTCCTCAAAAAGTTGAAAATAGAAATATCCTATGATCCAGCAACTGCACTACTAGGTATTTACCCAAAGAATATAAAAATACTAATTCAAAGGGATACATGCACCCTGATGTTTATAGAAACATTATCTACAATAGCCAAAGTATAGAAAAAGCTCAAGTAACCATCGATAAATGAACAGATAAACAAGTTGTGGTGTGTGTATGTGTGTATAAGTGAGTGTGTGTGTGTGTGTGTGTGTGTATTTGTAATGGAATATTACTCAGCCATAAAAAAGAATGAAATCTTGCCATTTGCAATGACATGGATAGAGCTAGAGAATATTATGCCTAGAAAAGAAGTCAGTCAGAAAAAGACAAATACCATATGATTTCACTCATGTGGAATTTGATAAACAAAACAAATGAGCAAAGGGGGGGGTGAGAGAAAGAGGTAAACCAAGAAACAAACTTAAACTATAGAGAACAAACTGATGGTTACCAGAAGGGAGGTGGGTGGGGGAATGGGTCAAATAGGGGATGGATATTAAAGAATGCACTTATTGCAAGGAGCACTCAGTGTTACATGGAAGTGTTGAATCACTGTATTGTACACCTGAAATTAATATGGCACTCTATGTTAACTAACTGGAATTTAACTAAAAACTTAAAAAAAAAAAAAAAAGAGTATTGCAATGTGAGAAAGACCTCAATCCACCATTGCTGGCTTTGAAAGTAAAAGAAATAAACCAAGAGACAAAGAATGTGGTGAAGAAGCTGGGAATGGCCCTCAGTTTATAGCCAACAAAAAAACACCTCAATCCTATAGGCACAAGGAATTGAACTCTGGCAACAGAAAGGAAAGCAGCTTTGCTCAGAACTTGATATTAACCCAGTAAAACCTGTGTTGGATTTCTGACCTATAGTACTGAAAAGATAATAAATTTGTGGTAAGCTGCTAAATGTGCAATAATTTGTTATAGTGGCAAGAGAAAACAAATATGCCCAAAAGAGGGACTGAAGACCTACTAAGTAATAGCATCTGATATATGTATTAAATATTCACAAAGTATTATAATATTTTTCTAAACCACAAATGGGTGTCATTTCCAAGGCCAAGAGAGAGTAGCAGGAATCAAACCTACTCCCACTTAAAACAAGCAAAAAACCAAATATTAATTAATTAATTTTTAACTTAATGACTATTTTCCATATATATGACACTAAGTAACAAAAGATAATGATATCTGACAAATGGAAAGTAAATGAAAGGAACCCTACATTTGATTGTCTCAGTTTACGATGATAGAGGAGTTTCTAGTCCATGAAGCAAGATTGGAAAATGCAAGCAAACTCCTCGAGTTGAGAATCCGGGGACAATGTGGAGTTACTGTTCACAAGATTGAGTATCAGGGAAGAGAAAGTTTTGCCCAGAAAGAACCCCAGAGATCTACAACAAGTCTACTGATCAGAGCGTGTATATAAGGAAACTATCCAAGGTTGGGGAGAAAACCATCTACAGAATTGTAGAGAATTCCCACAGAATTGAAGGGAAGACTGTTGGGCATTTACACACTGTAAGGAAGAATGCCTGGTCCCAAAAAAAGAATGAAATAACTTATAATTCAAGGGTCATTGGGTAGAATACTCAGAAGCATCTTTACTCATTGATGAGATAATTACCCCACACTGAGCCTGCTTTGGCTCAAACAAATCATAAAAGAACTAAAGGAATCTATTTCCATGACACTAAATTGTGTCCCAAGATAAAATTCAAGACTGTTTAGAGAAATAAAGAATATCCAACAACAAGGTGAAATTCAAAATTGCTGACATCTAAACAAAAATTACCAAGCATACAATGAAACAGAAAAACATGATCCCTAATAAAGAGAATAATCTATCCATTGAAACCAACCCAGATTTAAAACAGATGTTAAAATAGCAGATTAAGATACTGAAAATTATGACTGCATTCTGTATGTTTAAAAAGTTAGCTAGAGAAACAGAGGGTATTATTAGAACATAAAATTTCTAGTGATGATAATATAATGTCGGAGATGAAAAATACACTAGGTGGGATTAATAGTAGATAAAACCTTGCAGAATTTTAGTGAACTTGATGACATGGTAATGGAAACTATCCAAAATGAAACACAGAAAAGAACAAACTCCAAAAAGTGAAAAGAGCATCATCAGTAAGCTGCAGAACAACTTTAAGTAGCTGCATATTTGTGTAATTAGAGTGCCCAAGGGAAAGAAAGGGACAAGAAAAAATATTTAAAGAAATAATGGCTAAAAATTTTCCAAATTAAATGAAAACCATAAACTCTTAGATCCAAGAAGCTCAACAACCTTATACATAAGAAATGAAGAAAACCACACCAAGGTATATAATAACCAAATTCTCAAAACCAGTGACAATGCAAAATCATAAAAACAACCAGAGAAAATAAAAAGACACAATATGTACAAGAGAACAAAGATAAAATAACAGCATATTACTCACTGGAAACAATGCAAACAAGAAAAAAAAAGTAAAATTTTAAAGTACTAAAAGAAAAATACTTTCAAAATAAAACTCATACTTAGAAATGAAACAAATAGGAGTGCCTAGGTGGCTCATGGGTTAAAGCCTCTACCTTTGGCTCACGTCAGGATCTCAGGGTCCTGGGATCAGCCCCACATCAGGCGCTCTGCTCAGCAAGGAGCCTGCTTCCTCCTCTCCCTCTGTCTGCCTCTCTGCCTACTTGTGATCTCTCTCCTGTCTGTCAAACAAATGAATAGAATAAAATCTTTGGGAAAAAAAAGAAATGAAACAAATATTTTTCAGACTTGTAGAAGCCAAAAGAATTCATCACCTCTAAATCCATACTATCAGAAATATTAAAAGAAGTCTCCAAGCAGAAAAAAATGTTACCAGATAGAAATACAGATTTACGGGGCGCCTGGGTGGCTCAGTCATTGAGCGTCTGCCTTCAGCTCAGGTCATGATCCCAGGGTCCTGGGATCGAGCCCCACATCGGGCTCCTTGCTCGGCAGGAAGCCTGCTTCTCCCGCTACCACTCCCTCTGCTTGTGTTCCCTCTCTCGCTGTGTTTCTCTCTGTCAAATAAATAAAATCTTCAAAAAAAAAAAAAAAAGAAATACAAATTTACAACAAATAAGAGTACAGGAATTATCATTACTGAGCAAATATTAAGATTTGTTTTAATATTTAAAATCTCTTAAAGACAATTTACTTTAAAATAATAAGGCATTATGGGACTTCTATGATATATAAAACTACAATGTATAAAAACAAGGCCAGGGAGGAAAAAGTGAAAGTATACTATTGTAAGCTTCTTAAACAATAGATAAAGTGATATATTATTACTTGAAGGCAGACTCTGATAAGTACAAGATGTATGCTAGAGAAACTAAAGCAATGATTAAAATAAAATGATTTAAATTAGCCAATAAGAGATAAAATTATAAAAATATTCAATTAATGAGCGCCTGGGTGGCTCAGTGGATTAAACCCTCTGCCTTCGGCTCAGGTCATGATCTCAGGGTCCTGGAATTGAGACCCGCATCGGGCTCTCTGCTCAGCAGGGAGCCTGCTTCCTCCTCTCTCTGCCTACTTGTGATCTCTCTGTCAAATAAATAAATAAAATCTAAAAAAAAAAAATATTCAATTAAGAGCAAAGAAAAAATGAAAAAAAAAGGAACAGATACACCAATAGAAAACAAATAGTGGGATGATAAACTTAACCCCAACTCTTTTATTAATCATATAAAAGGTAAGTGGTTTGAACACCTCAATTAAAAGGCAGATATTGTCAGACTGGATACAAAAACAATATGCTTCCTAAAAGATATCCACTTGATGAAAGTTGTCAAGAGAGTAAATCCTAAGTTAATTTTGTATGAGTACAAATGGTGACTAGATTTACTGTGATCATCACTCATGACACAAAATATTCAATCATTATGCGGTACACCTGAAATCAATGTTATATGTACATTACACCTCAATAAATATTTTTTAAATAGACACCAAATTTGTTGCCATATTAATCATGAATAAATATGAATAGGAAAAAATATGAATAGGAAAAAAGAAATCCGTTTGAAATAAAAAGACACAAATAGAATAAAAGTAAAAGTATGGAAAAGATACCATGCAAACATTGCTCAAAACAAAGCAAGAATGGCTATATATTATCAGATAAAGTAAGTATCAAGTCAGAGAATATCACCATATAATTAGGAATAAAGAACTTCATTTTATAGTAATAAAAGGGCCAATTAACTCAGAAGACATAATCCTAAATATTTACATACCTAAAAACAGAGTTTCAAGATACATGAACCAAAACTAGTAGAACTGCCTGGAAAAATAAGTCCACAAATATAATCAGAGATGTCTATGCCCAGTTCTCAATAATTGTTGGAAGAAATAAACAGAAAATTGATGAGAATACAGTAAAGTTGAACGATGCTATTAACCAACAGGAATGGCTGGTTCATTATCAAAATTCACACTCTTTACAGGTGCATTTGGGTTTTACCAATTAGACTATATTCCAGGCCATAAGATAACTCTCAAAATTTTAAAGTATTTATATCATACAACCTATGCCTGCAGTGGAATTAAATCAGCAATCATAAGTAGAAAACGATCTGAAAAATCTCCAAATATTTGCAAATGGAAATAATATACTTCTAAATGACTCATTGGTCAAAGAACACTTCAAAGATCTGTAAGTACTTTTTTTTAAGATCTATAAGTATTTTTAAACCAAATCAAGATAACACCATAATATACCAGAATTTGTAGGATGTCACCAAAGCAATACTTAGAGGATTAATTTGTAGAACTAAATGCCAAAATTAGAAAACAAGAAATATCTCAAATAAATAACCTCAGATAATACCTTAAAAATCTAGAAAACAAGAGGCACCTGGGTGGCTCAGTCAGATGGGTGTCTGATTTTGGCTCAGGTAATGATCTCAGGGTCCTCCTGAGTTGGGTTGTGCCTTCAGTGGGGAATCTGCTTAACATTCTCTCTCCCTTTCCCACTACCCCTACTGATTCTGGAACACCCACAATCTCTTTCTCTCTCTCTAAAATAAATAAATAACTCTTTTTTTTTTTAATCTAGTAAAGAAAGACAAGATTAAACTCAAATTAAGCAAGACAGCGGAAATAGTAAAGATGAAAGAGGGAATAAATAGAAAAAAATTAAATAGAAAGAGAATTAAATAGAAAAAAAAAATCAATGAAACCAAAAGTTACTTCTTTAGAAAATCAAAAAGCCCACAAACAAAACGAACAGAAAAAAGAGAGAAAGAGAAAATTTAAGTTAGCAATATCAGGAAGGAGAGAAGTAACATTACTGAAGATTCCACAGATAATAAAAAGATAATAGGGGCATATTTTGAAAAACTTTATGCTTATACATTTGACTGCTTAGAGTACGGTAGACAAATTACTTTAAAGACACAACTAGCCAACCTCACTAAAGGAGAAATAAATAATCCAAATAACCCTGTATAAATTAAAGAAATTGAAATTGTAGAAATTATCACCAAATAAAACCCCAGGACCAGGTGGCATTACTAGTTAATTCTACCAAATATTTTTTTTAAGTTTTATTTATTTCAATAATCTCTATACCCTATACCATACTCTATACAACATGGGGCTTGAACTCATGACCACAGATCAAGAACTGCATGCTCTTCCAACTCAGCCAGCCAGGCATCCCTCTACCAAACATTTAAGACAAAGATAACTCTATACAAACACTTCCAGAAAACTGAAGAGGAGAGAATACTGTTCTAGTCATGCTATGAAATCAACATTGTCCTGTTTGTCCTACCAAACCAGACAAAAACATCACATGAATATCGATGCAAATCTCATGAATATAGATGCAAAAATTCTAAATAAAAGTTTTGCAAATTGAATCCAAAAATAAAAAGGGTAATATATCAAGTGGGATTTATCTCAGGATTACAGTGGTGGTTTAACATTGCAAAGTCAATCAAAGTAATGCATTATATAAACAAAGTAAAAAAAACAAAACAAAACCAACTCTATAATGATTGTCTCAACAGAGGTAGAAAAAGCATTAGACAAAACTCAACATCCATTCCTAATAAAAACTCCTCAGGAAATTAGGAATAGAAGAACTTTCTGAAAATGATAAAGGGCATCTACAAAAAAACCCTACAGGTAACAACATAATTATAAAAACTTTTCTCCCTAATATCAGGAAGAAGACAGGAATGTCTGTGCTCTCACCACTTCTATTCAGTGTCATACGAGGGGTTTTAGTCAATGTAAGCAAGCAAAAAAAAAGGAAGAAGAAAGGGGCTCCAAATTTGAAAGGAAAAAAAACTGCCTTTATTCACAGACAAGATCATCTTGGTAGAAAATCCAATGGAATCAACAAAAAGGCTACTTCCTAGAATTAATAAGCAAGTTTAACAAGGTTGCAGGTAGGGGCACCTGGGTGGCTCAGTCAGTTAACAAAGTTGCAGGTAGAGGATCAATACACAAAAATCAACTGTATTTCCATAAACTTATAACAAATAATCAGAAATTTAAATTTAGCAAAACAATACAATTTTAAAAGCATCAAAAATAAGAATTACTTAGGGGAAAATCTGGCAAAAAAAAAAAAATCAAAGATTGTACACTTGAAAACTCCAAAATTTTTTGAAAGAAATTAAAAAGGTCTGAGAAATAAACGTTCATGAGTCAGGTTCATGGCTCAGAACACTCGCTATTAGTGTTAAAATGTCAATCCTTCACAAATTAATTTACAGACAATAAGATTCCAGTATGCTTCCTTGTGAAATTGCCAAATTGACTCAAAAATTCATATAAAAACACCACTACATACATAACAGAATGGGTAGAATGAAAAAGACTCACCATACCAAGTTTTGGTGAGGCTGTGACAACACTAGAACTTCTATAAATTTCTTGGAAATGTAAAATGTACAACCACTTTGGACATCACTTTGACAATTTCTTGAAAGTTAAACACACACGTAAGAAGATCCAGCCCATTCCAATCTTATTTTATCAACAGAAAAGAAAGCATATGTCCATTCAGTCTTGTACATGAACAACTACAGAAATTTCACTAGTAATAGCCCAAAACTAGACACAAACCAAATACCAGTAAAAGGTAAACAGCGGTATCTTTTATATAGCAGTATACGACTCAGCTGTAACAAAAATGCACCATTTATACAATACTACAATATGGATGAATCTCAAAATAATTATGCTGTATGAAAGAACTAGAACTTAGCCACCACCCCCCATCCAAAGTACACACTGTCTGATCCCATTTATTAAAACCCTAGAAAACGCAAACTCATCTACAATGATAGCCAATCAGTGGTTTTTTGGAGAGGAGAGAAAAAGCAGATAAAGAAAGGGATTGCAAGGATGCAGGAGGAAAACTTAGGGAGCGGATGTAAATGTTCTCTATCTTAATTGTGACTGTGGTTTCATGGGAATGTTCAAATGTCAGAACTTATCAAATTATACTGTTTAAATCTGTACAGACTTTTTTATGACAACTTTATCTGGATTTTATATAAACATATATGCACATTATATATAAATACAAGTACATATATACATGCACATGCACACATACATACAACAAATGGACTCTATATTCATATTCTCTAAAATAATTCATTACAATAACTATTTAAAATACTATTTAAAATGCCTGTATCTAAGAATGTATAATAATGTAGGGCAAACTATCTCAAAATAGAAATGTTATGTGTATTTATAAAAAGCAGAAGATTCAGAAATAAGAAAATATTCTTAAATACCAATGCCTTATAAAAATAAACGCTCTAGATTTTAAAGCCAAGTACCTATAAAAAGACTATCATGACAGTAAAAGAAAAAAACAATTACATTCATCCCATAAATGAAATCAACATCATACCTTTTAGACTAGGATGTGGAAGACAAATATATAGTGACTTCAGCAAATACTCCTTTTTCTTCTCTAGAATATGGGGAAATTTAAAACTATCTCATGGAGTTGAAAGTGTTAACATTAAATTGTTTATGTAATGTGTCTGCTACGGTCTGGTAAAATAGCCAATGTTTAGTAAACATTAGTTCCTTCCTCCATCTCATTAAGAAAACATAAAGTTATATTTGCATGACCACAGAGAAAATGTTTGTGGTAGCAAAAGAGAAAATTATGTAATATAATATTGGGTTAATCTAGCTTCAATCTTTGAATTAAAGGAACAAATTATGCACAATATTCTAAATAAGACTGTTTCTGGAGGTTAAACTTCATGCAGAATCCCCTTTGAAATCATATAATCTCAGTTCAGAGTAAGCGAGAATATCTGAAGCATAAAACTGAAAAGGACTATGGATAAACACTAATTCTCCAGAGGTTTTTAGGGTCTACATCCAAGAATGTCACATCAGTTACTAGAGGAAGAAAAGTTTTTGGATAGAAAATAAGATCGTTGCCATTTACATAATATTTTAAATAATCTAAAGTGATTTGAACTTGTTTTAAAATTGCACTATTTAAAAAAGAACCTTATGACAAAATTTGTTAATAAGAGAACAAACATCAGAGGAAAGAAAATATTTAGTAGGAAAATGAGACCAACATATTTGAAATTTCCCAAATAAAAAAAGATGAGATATTCCTAATACTGTGAAATTCTAAATTCAAGTTTTAAATTCAAATATCATAGAAAAGAAAAAAAATTAAATGTGTATATTGGGAAGAGAACATGCAAATTCACTCTACCAAATATTCCGGTAAGACTTCATTAGAGGTAGTTCACACATACACATGGTGGCCTTAATTCAATCCCATAATATAGAACAGGCACAACTTACCTCGCCTGGGTTCCAAAATCTTTGCTATAAAACTTCGTGTCTTTTTCCAAATATCTTTTAACACATAAAGAGATTACTTGTGATCCTATTAAAAAAGATACAAATTTTGGTGGAAAAACATCCCATGCTCATGGATTGGAAGAACAAATATTGTGAAAATGTCTATTCTACCTAAAGCAATCTACACATTTAATGCAATCCCTATCAAAATACCATC
>JAQQSY010001443.1:0-14378 GCA_028646535.1 Procyon lotor | reverse complement strand
CTGGACCTATGGCTTCTATCTGGACTATAGCCAAAATGGCACCTGCAGGCACCAAGCAAGATCTGTTGAGAAGTACAGAATACCAAGGTGATAGAGTTTTAAAAATCTGTGCTTTCAACAGCTTCAGAATTCCCTGTCTAATCAGTAACAGCTTATCAAGCATGAGATGGGAGAAAAACAATCATCGGGACTCCAGATGGAAATGTTTAATGCATATGCCGTTTACAGGATGAATATAAATTGCAAACATGGTGGGTTTTGGTTAATCTGCTGAATAAAAAAATATTGAATTTGTTCTACCTTAATTAATGACTAACTGCATATTTGATACAGCGACATGCTTAACTCTTTCACAGAAAGTCAACTACCAGTGACTCGGCAGATAAAGTTGGCAATGGCAGTGCTATTTTCCTTACCAATGTGATTCTTTCAGAGCATATTCTGCAGCAGAGGTGAGGTCTCAGATGCACTACAATCTACGCACTCTGCAATGATGATAAAATATATGTTGATTTACCTAACTACACAGACTACACTACAAGAAAATAAGAATATAAGTATCATTTAAAATGTTTAGCATACCTTGATCAAAGGAAGGAAGGTAAACCAGGTGTCTTGGGCAAGAGGAACAAGTACTTAATATCCTGTATTATTGGGTAACAAGAAGCCCAACGAATATCAACTTCTCTATCTGTAGCCTGTTTAAATTATAACCATGTTTTTAAAAAATATTTTATTTGTTAATTTGACAGAGAGAATAAGAGAGCACAAGGAGGGGGAGCAACATAGGGAGAGGGAGAAGCAGGCTTCCCCTTAAGCAGGGAGCTCAACAGGAGGCTCGATCCCAGGAAGCTAGGATCATGACCTGAGCCAAAGGCAGATGCCTAACTGACTGAGCCACATAGGCACCCATAGCCATATTTTAATTGTATATAGTTTACATTTATTTAGGACTTGCTTTATGTTCCAAGACCTTTATAGATATTAATTTATCTAATCCTATAATATAGGTACTAATATTCTTCCTATTTCACAGGTTACAGAACTGAGGCACAGAGAGGTTTTATTAACTCCCACTACAAAATGGCAGGGCTGGGATTTGAAACTAGTGCACTCCAGAGTACTTTTGCACTCAAACACTACACTGAGGGACCTATCTAGATAGTAGCCAAAATGGAAAGTATAGATATATATGCATTTAATATGCATCCACTGTCAATAATCACAAAAGATTAGAAAGAGTCAAAAAAATGTTTAACCATTGATTAAGTTTCAGGATATGAGGGATATGAGGATTTTACTTCACCCTAAGAGTATGAAATTACCCATCACCACGGTGGCTTTGAGCCTTTCCTTTTTGTGACATTAGGGGAAACTAAACATAAGCCCAGGTTTTGTTTTCACTGAACAAAATGTGCAAATGAAAAATAAAAAAAAAAGCAGGGGCGCCTGGGTGGCTCAGTCGTTAAGCGTCTGCCTTCGGCCCAGGTCAGATCCCAGGGTCCTGGGATCGAGCCCCGCATCGGGCTCTCTGCTCCGCGGAAAGCCTGCTTCTCCCACTACCATTCCCTCTGCTTGTGTTCCCTCTCTCGCTGTGTTTCTCTCTGTCAAATAAATAAAATCTTTAAAAAAAAAAAAAAAAAAAGCATATAATTTAATCACAAGTGCATTTGCTTTCTTCAAACACTAAAGGGACAGGAATTACAACCACCTGTCATCACACAACCAAAGATGCAAATGCAGGTTACCTTTATAAAGAAACAAAGGAGAAAGTTAATTCTTCCAAACAATCAGGTTGTTTCATATAAAAAAAAGGAGACAGATTAAAATCTGAGCTTTAGAAACAATAGGGCTTAGTTGAAAAACAATGAAAAAAATTAAGTAAATACTCTATTTTCTCTAACTGAAAGTAGTTATTTTAAGAAGCTGAATGATAAAATATTTCCTAAGTAATTCAATTACAACATCTAATGCCAGAAGTATCATTGGAAGTAAAAGAAGCAATTGTGTTTTAAAGAAACTCAGGAGACTAATACGACATTGCTTATTTGCCAGCTGACGGGTTATTGCTATACATTTGCAGTATCTGCCATTAGAAGAAAACTAGCTATTTTAAAATGCAAATAGTTAATTTGACCTTGAAAATACTGGTTTACTTATTTGGTTTATAAATCCTGCATTCTTTTTTGTAGTAAAGTCAGAACTTCTATTGAAGTGGAAAATATAAACAGCCTAAATACTATCTATTACTCACTTATCCTCCATAATATTATCTTCCATATGAATATTAATAAAATTTAAAGAAAGAAGTAACAAAGAACAACATCCAAAAGTTTTGGTTGAATTTTAATTGTTTTTTTCATTATTAAAATTCACAGTTTGGGGTGCCTGGGTGGCTTGATCAGTTAAGTGTCTGCCTTTGGCTCAGGTCATGATTCCAGAGTCCTGGGTTGGAGTCCCCCATTGGGCTCCCTGTTCAGTGAGAATCTGCTTTTCTACCCTTCCGCTGGCTCATCCGCACATGCTCTCTCTCTTTCTCTCTCAAATAAATAAAATCTTTTTTTTTAAGATTTTATTTATTTATTTGACACAGAGAGAGAAAGAACACAACAGGTAGAGCAGCAGGCAGAGGGAGAGGGAGAGGGAGAGGCAGGCTCTCCACGGAACAGAGAGCCTAATGTGGGACTCGATTCCAGGACCCTGGGATCACGACCGGAGCTGAAGGCAGTCGTTTAACTGACTGAGCCACCCAGGTGCCCAAATAAAATCTTTTTTTAAAATCACATTTTGTTTTTGCCATTAGATATGCAGCAGATTAAAAAAACTTTGATTTCACTTATAAATGTATTCACTTAGCATGATCATATTAAAAATTTATGCTATTTCATACATTCATATACTATTATCATTAGTTTGGAATGCATGATTTTATAAGACATGATCTTACTAATTCTCACAATATTACCCAAAAAGGCAAGAAGTACCAGAATTCTTAGTGATAAAGCTTTTGTACTGAGTAAAGCTGGAAGGTGAAATGCCTTCTAATCTAGTCTGCTCTTCATGTTACCATTTGCTCTGGGAATTTTTTAAAGTTTTATATAAATGGCTATATAAAAGCAAAGGGAATTCAAGCAATGCAACAGTTAAGAGAACCCAGACCTCAGGTTAAAATGACACATGGTATAAGAACAGGATAATAACACCTCTCAGCCAGTAATTTCAGCCAAGTGTACAATCAAATATTGTTTATCTACACAAAATACATATCCATTTGCCTAAGTGGAACATTTACATTTAAAGTAAAATTTATGAGTGGATTTTATATCCATGTATTACTATTTCCTCTACAGCCAACTCTGAAGTTTCATAAAGGTGAAGAGTCATTTTTAAATTTACCTATAGTCAACATCAGAGAATACAGAACTTTGGGCATTTGAAAACTTCCTTAAATAGACCAGAAATGTATCTCTCAATCTCAAGTCAGTGCACAAGAACAATGTGTGCCCCCAAAGAACCCGATTATACATGTAGTGCTTTCATATACAAGAGGGAAAAAAATGTTTCAGAAGGCACAAAACATCTTTAGCTGTGCCAGGCACAGCTATTAAAATAAGTCAAGCTTGGAAATCTCACACCTGTAGGTTTGAGAATTCTTTATTGTAATCTGACTTTCAATAGAAATCTATTCACAAGGGTGCCTGGGTGGCTCAGCCAGTTGGGTGTCTGACTCCTGACTTTGGCTCAGATCATGGTGTCAGGGTCCTGAGATAGAGCCCCACAATGAGCCCACACTGGGCTCCCCATCAGCAGGGAGTCTGCTTGTCTCGCTCTCCCTCTGTAACGCCCCCTGTTCACAGGCATTCTCTCTCTCTCGCTTGCTCTCTCTTTCAAATGATAAATAAATCTTAAAAAAAAAAAAAGAAATCTACTCACAAAAAAAAAAAAATATAAAACACAAGCCTCCAGATCTATGATGTGATTTTATTTCAAAGAGCCATGATAATACCACGATAAAGAACAGTTCTGATTTTTTATTTTTATTTTGAGCTATCTAGTTTCACTGATACATTTCAATTATACCATTCCACTGATAAAAGTTACCATACAAAGTATTTGGAAAGAAGGAAAAAAAGAAAATTTCCTACATCTGAAGGGGCTCTTAAATTATGAACATGAAGAAACTCTACTAAATGAATGAAACTGTTGATATTTTTTTAAATATCAACTAGCCAATGATATAAACAGAAAAGCACTTAATGGGCATGAGGACAGTGAGGAAGGGTGCACTGACAGCAGTGCCTTACAGACCGACTGGAGGAAATGAGGAAATAGTGTCTGTAGCCAAATGATACATATCATCTGTAAAGGGGAAAAGGGAATGTTATTACTTGCCTATTTAAAATCACAGTTTAGCCAAACCAAGTACACCATCCAAGAGTATCAAGCAGATCATAAATAAAGGAGCAGATGGACATCTCCAGAAACAACAGAAGAATGGGAACAGAATGACTTTCAGGGAAACATGTTGGTTTTGGGGGGATGCCACCAAAAGTTTCAGATCCTGTCTCAGATTTTTCATCCAGAAAATAGAATGAAATACATTCTATAGGGTAGAAGAGCTACTAAACTGTTATACACTGAGACATAATAAAAGGTTAACTTAATTAACCACCTTGATTCCAAAAGCAAACTGTCTAAGGGAACAAATTAGCTGCCTGGTGCTTATTCTATTACATGACGCTAAGTTTCATTTGGCAGTGCCACTCCAGGCTTTCTGACTCAATCTCCAGAACTCTCACATATGCCTTAATTCCTGCCATTCTAGTTTCAATTCCCATCACATCAATAACCGACACGCAGGGGTCACCACCACCTTCGACTTTACTAGTTTAATGGACAGTTTTGGAGTCTTCATCTTACATTATCTCTTAGCAGCATTCATCACTGGTGCACATTTCCATCTTCCTGGCATGCTCCCTTGTCACAGCCCTCTTCTGGATTTCAGTTGATTTACCTGTCACTCATTCTCTTATCGCCTTTGGAGTTTATGCTCCTTTATTCGGCCATTCGATTTTGGAACTCTCAAAGATCAATCCTGGATGCTCTGCTCTTCTCATTTTCCAATCTGGCTCCAGTTACCTTCCCTATGCACAGCTAAACCACAAAATTCTGTCTCTAGCTCTACAGACACTGAGTTCTTGAGTCCTTTATTATTAAGTTGCCCACTAGATACTTTGTAGATGTCGTACATGTACTTCAAATTCAGCATTTTAAAGAACGAACTCATGACACACGGTTAGACACATGTGTGGGGGCTGTTCTCAGAACTTTTTCCCAGAGCAGCCCATACTCAATCCATCACCAGGTCCTACAGATTTTACCTTCCAAACCCTTCCACTTATTCCCACCCTGCTTCTCTTGCTGCTGCTCTCAGACTTGTCCTCTACACTACAGCCAAGCAAGCTTTGCAGAAAACAGAAGATGATGTTCCTCCATCCCCATCACCCCAATACATACAAACCTTCAGTTTAAGATACTTCAGTGGAATCCCTTTGAGCTACTAATAGAAGAACAAACAGGGGTGCCTGGGTGGCTCGCTCAGTTAAGTTCTGAAGCTTGACTTTAGCTGGGGTCATGATCTCAGGGTGCTGAGATCAAGCCCCGGGATAGGCTCCACCCTTAGGAGGAAGTCTGCTTCTCTCCTTCTCCCTCTCCCTTTGCTGCGCCCCTCCCCAGCTCAAAGGGGGCTCTCTCTCTAAAATAAATAATCTTAAAAGAAAGGAAAACAAATAACCACCCCCCAAAAAACCCAGAAACACAGCCTATAAAGTCGTGTGTCAAGAACCCTCCCCATAGACTCATTTCAAGCCCAACAACCTTTCACTTTCTATGTTGCAACCACATCAGTCTTCCCTTTCTGCCCCCCAATATTGTGTATGTTCTTTTATTTACCTGGAACATCATCCTTGTTCCTACCTGCAGCGACCTCCAAAGCTCAGCCCAAACGTCATTTCTCAAGAGAGTTTTCCCTTAGCTTCCTAAGGAAGTTGCAACCCCACTGGCATCTAGGACCCTCAGAGCGCCTCTGCTTTCCATGATGAGCGTAGTCATTGTCCTCCACGCACAGTTCTCCAATACCAGTCTTCCTTGTAAGACAGGAATGGTTTTCCTCCTACCATGGGTATATTCTCAGCCTCTACCACAGGTTGCTTCTAGTAATTTTTACTGAATGAATATTATCACGATCAAATAAAAGTAATTGATACAACTTGCCAGAACTCTTAAGAATGACCTGAAACAAAGTATTTGCAGTCTTCTATCTAATAAAAATACACTCATTAACTTATTAATTCATTCCTTTCATATCTTTTCCCTTAGCCCTAACTGCCCTTGCCTTCTTTTTCACATGTCCCATTCTTACTCATTTTTCAGATCTCAGCTTAAGTGTTACTTTCTCCTATACAGCAAACAAAGACTTGTTAAATGAAAGATGACCCTATTAAACATTTATTGATTGCTGTAATTAGGTGCCAGGCAGCATATTAGGGCCTGGGGTTACAAAAATTGATATGAAATGTTTTCTGCCATCAGGAACTCATTACATATTAGGGGATTAAAATCATGTAGAGAGATAATTAAAGCATAATATAAATGGTACAATCGAGGGAAGCACCTCCTGCTTGTTGAATGATTCACAGAGGAGTCCTGTTATTGTTCTCACAAAACATGGTTGCAGGGACGGATACATCCTTTATTCAGGATAATCTACTCTCTACCTAGTAGCTGGGTAATTTTGTCCCTATCACCTAATTACTTGTTGGAAGAAAAATCCACTATTTTAAACATTGCTGGAAATTTTCTCTTACAGAAAAAGTTTAACTAAACACTTAGATGGGCCATTTGCAGATGAAATCATAGGCCCCAGAGCATACGTAGGAAGGCTGAGTTGAACTGCTTTACATAGAAAAATGAAAGGAATGTGACTCTAGTGGAACAGCTAAAGGAGGCAGAACAAGAGTCCCAGAGAGATGAAGACATGTCAGGATATCTAATGAGGCCCTGGGAGAAAAGAGAGGCTAAACCATACACCCAGGACCTGAGTGTGGAAAAAAAAATACACAAACAAATGCAAATATGTGTACACACACACACACACATGTGCGCGCGTGCGCACGTGAGTGTGCACGGCATGGTATAAGGTTCCTTTGGTTGAATTTCTTTTGGAAACAGTGGTATCTGTTAGTTTCAAATGGCTGTGCTTGATATAAATCCTTCCTAAATGAGAACTGTTTCTTTAATTCCTTATGCCTCTCAGCCCCCGATGTAGGTAGGTATTCAAGAGAAACTGGTCACAGGACGGTTAAAGCTGTCTGACCTATAATCTTGGCTCTAAGAGGAAGAAAAGCAGGCAGGCCTCATCCTCCTTCTCATTCGTGCATCCTCGCATTCTACACTCCCTGGCAAGACTACATGACTTCCATTTTAACAACAAATGCAAAGTCTTTTAAACCTTCTAAAGCTCCATCTTAGGGTAGACCTTGAGGTAAGCGATGCAGAAATCAGAAACTAAGAGTCCCAGCACTGGGTGACCTCTATCAGCTCAGGTGTTCCAGCAACCCCTCTGGAGGATGCGGAGCCTAGCCTCTGGCTACACTCTTGATGGGGACTCTCAGAACTCCCCAAACAGTGACCCCTGATAGATGTGGTGAATATGGGACATATCTCAGAGCACCTCAACCTTGAGACAGGCTATCTCTGCATATTTTAGGATAGAGAAGAAATGACAAGCTGAATCACGTGATATTGGAGATGTCAATTTCCCGGACAACAACATGTTTTTTCTGCATCTGCATTTATGCCTGCTTACATTTTTATTTGATTCAGATAAATCTAGTTCTCCTCACAAAACTGTAATTTCCATGTGAAAAGAGACTATACTATATACTTAATTTCTGTCTCTGGTTACAGCTAGGTGCAACATTTTTCTTTAAAGCAAAAACAAAGCACATGTAATTACAATATGAGAGGAGCATAATACTGAACCCATCTATTTTGTTTCAGGTTAAAAAGAGATTTTCAGGTAATTTGTTGGGTTCGCTTTAATAAAATAAATGCTGAGAATGCAGTCATATTACAGCTCCTATTTAAAGCCAAGGCTAGGTAGATTCCTACAGAGTTTGAACTGTGACAGCAGATTACTCCTCTATAGCTGTTCTAATACTGTAGCTACTACCGTATATAGCTACTATGTGTGGTTAAACATATATAGCTACTATGTGTGGTTAAACCTAAATTTAAATTAGTTAGAACTAAATTTAAAAATCAGTTTCTCAAAAAAAAAAATCAGTTTCTCAGTCACATGAGCTACATTTTAATTGTTCAATAGCTATCCGTGGCTAGTGACTCCTATATTGGGACAGTGCAGATATAGAATGTTTCTTCCACCAGAGAAAGTTCTATCGGATAACCTTGCTCTGTATGCTACAGAGAACAGAGAATGAGAGTAAGCAAACAAGTTTTAGATTTTCAACTAAAGTGTTTTGGGTTACTGGATCTATAATTATCAGTGTGGATGCAATTTTTATACCTTTTGATCAGCTCCTATGCTGCATCAAATTTTAATTCCACTATTTTCACCATCTCTTCCTTCCCTCCAACTGCTTTTTTACACTCCAGTATGCTCCACTGTTTATTCCTCATTGAACAAATTCATTGGAAAAGAAGAAAAACTAAATACTTGGAGAATAAACTAAATAGTTGTGGACATCAGAATTCTGAGAAACCCCAAGATTCTTTGTGTCTGGTACACATCACTGCATGAGTGTGGGCAGGGTCTGTGATAGTGATAGATTCACTCTTCTAGTTAGGTCATGCTTTATGGCAGACTGAGGGGATTCAAAAGATATAAGTAAGGTCCTGTATCAGTCAGGGACCCGCGAGGGAAAGAGAACCAAGATGAGAGAACATACACATGTTAAGAGATTTATTTTGAGGAAGTGGCTTATGTTGTATGGGGTCTCGCTAGGCAAACTTGACATCCCTGGGACAGGTCATCAGAAAAGACAGCAGGCTGAAAACTCTAGGGCAGAAGTCTTGAAGGCCTGTCCACAGACAGAATTATTTCTTCAAGGAAACTTCAGTTCTAGTTTGAGACACACCAACTGATTAGACCAGGTCCACCCAGACTATTACAGATATCTTCTTTACTTAAAGTCAGTTTATTATGGAGATTAGTCACATCTATAAACATTTCCACAGTAACATCTAGATACGTGTTTGACTGAACACCGAGGATTAAATCCCAACCAAGCAGACATCAAAGACTGACCATCACAAGTCCCTTAATCAGTCGATTTTCTGTTAACCAAAAAGTGACCGTTCTGACTGGGCCTGATCTAAGCAGGTGAGATCTTTAAAAGAGGGTCTAAAGAAGGAGATTAAGAGGTACAAACTTTCAGTTATAAAATAAATAACCACAGGGATAAAAAGTACAGCACAGGGAATATACACAGGGAATATAGTCAATAATACTATAATGACTTCGTAGGATGGCATACGGTACATTTGTGAGGAGAATTTCGTCACATGTAATTGTCATATCATTACCATGTATGAAACTAGTACAGTGTATCGAAACTAGTATGTCAACTACACTTCAATCAAAACTTTTTAAATTAAAAAAAAAGAGCATCTAGAGATTAGAGAGTTGAGGCAATAGAGACTCTCTCTTTCCCGAAATGCAGGAAAGAAAGAAGAAGCCACCAAAAGCTCTACAGCTACAATGAAATGATTTCTGCCAGCAGCACTTGAGCACTTGAGCTTGGGAGAGAACCCTCAGTGTCAGAGAAGACCACAGTCTGGGCTAACAATTCGACTGCAGTGTTGTGGGAGCCCAAGCTGAGGACTCAGTTAAGCCTTTCCCAGACACCTGATCTCTGGAAACAGTGAACCAATAAAAGTATCTTGCTTTAAACCATTAAGTTTGCGGGTATTTATTATAGATAACTAAGAACAGAAAGGGAAAAAAGCCTAAAGTCTCCTGAGGGCACTGGATGAGCCTGGCACTGAGCTGAGTAGACTTCATAATTTATCTGAATTATATGTTAATTAACTTGATTGTGGTGATCATTTCATCATGTATACATATATCAAATCATCATATATCTTAAATATATACAATTTTTTCTCAATTATACCTCAATAAAACTGAGAAAATAAATGTTATTTTAGGCTGTTAAGATAATAAAGTAATGCTCTTTGCAATTATTCTCTTTTTACCAATGAAGAATTTTTTTCACCTTTAAGGATAAGGAAGCTAAAGTTGAAAGTAATTTTGCCCAAATTCTGGATCTAAGACTTGTATTCTTTTTTTTTTTTTAAGACTTGTATTCTAAAAAGAGTTTAGATTATCTCTTTTATGTGGACACATGAATTATGTAGGATGGACTGTTTGTTTTTTTAAGATTTTATTTATTTATTTGACAGAGAGAGAGAGATCACAAGTAGGCAGTGAGGTAGGCAGAGAGAGAGGGGGAAGCAGGCTCCCTTCTGAGCACAGAGCCTGATGCAAGGGCTTAATTGCAGGACCCTGAGATCATGACCTGAGCCGAAGGCAGAGGCTTTAACCCACTGAGCCACCCAAGTGCCCCACTGGACTGTGTTTTCTTTTTTTATTGTCACTGTTACATTATAAATATTAAAGCAAAGTTATTAAAAAAAACTATGATAAAACATCATTCTTTATTATAATATATGGTTCCTGCCCTGTTGCAGATCTGATCTAACATGTAATCTTCTAAATATAAAAGCAAGTAAGTATTCACCATAGTTGCTGTTAGAGATAGTGAACCTATTTAATTATTCATGCCAATATTTTTCTTCCTGACTATTCTCTCACTATTATGAGACTATATACTCTGCTCAGATTCAGTTTATAAGAAAAACTAGTTAGACTCTATGAGAACACATGCACTTACTAGTCTTCAACTGGGACTGACCACAGCAAAAATTTTAGGAAACAAAGAATCATCCATAATGATTAAATAAAATGAATATAAATCCAACAGCTCAGAAATTTTTTACCAGACACATCTACAGGGCAAAAACAATTCCAACATGATATGCTGTTCAGATCTAAAATAAGGGAAGCCCATCTATAAGGTGACTTCCACTGACTCTGAACACTGAAAGGCAGCATTCTGCCATTACCCGGACTGTTCTAGACCCAGCTTTGGAAACCAGGGGTGGGATTTTAAAACCTCTAATTCCTCAGCTATCCTGGTAACAGAACTGAATGGACTTCTCAGACCTGGCAGTGATCTGCTAAAAGTTAACAGTCTACAGACATCTTCAGTTCAATTTAAAGAACTGTCATGGATCATTGAGATTTTTTTCCTCTCCTCTCCTCAAACAATAGGTCAATGTGACCTTTGTTGCTTTGGAGTATTTGCACATCAAGCTCCAGCGGCAGATGTCAGGTTTTTGCTCTTGGACCTCTTGAATTATCTTGTAATGTACTTCCCTATAAAACTATCTTTTCCACCTTAATTTTGCTTTAGATTTTGGAAGGCAGATATAAAAAATCAGAATCAGAACCATGATCATTTTCTCCATTTTCTTGAAGCCTCCTGACTGTAATATCCACTAAAACCTAAGTGAAATGTAATCATTTTCACCTTAAAAAAATCAACTTAAAAATGAGTGCCTATAAGAAACAATTCATCTCTTCAAGAAAGTGGTAACATACTTGGGAGAATATACTAATAAGGCAATAGTTAGCTTCTCATGATAGTAGATGATAAAGGACAAAATTAACATAAAAGTGATGTGATCCAAGTGACTAGTAAGTTCAATTCAGTATCTGCCACTAACCTGCTAGTTTGCAAAGCCACTCTAGATTTCACTTACCTGGTATTTACGTAAGAGTTGTTAAATACCACCTTAAATTGTTTATCAGATTTTCACTTCCTCAATTTCTTTTAATAGTTGGAACTAACTGGCTCATCCAGAGATCTCGTTTGTCTCTGGTCAGTTTGCTCTCATCTTTAGCCAATCTATTTCCTGACTTGGAACACAAAATGTTCTCTAAGTGCATATTCAAACGGTTGTCATTTATTTAACAATTACTTGGGCAAGGCATTTTTTATTAAACTTTTCAATTAATACAATATTAAAGAATAGATATGTTCATAGTCACTTTACAAATAGGAAGGTGATTGTGGAAAGGATCCATGACTTGTCCAAGGTTTAACCACAAGTGAGAGAACAGCTGGATTTGGACAAGACTCTGAAAGAGCAAATTTCCTCTCCTCTTGCGCCTTTGAATCCCATCTCATCGACAGGTTTCTCCATAGGAAGCAGAAATCAGAAGAAAACTCTACAGGACAGATTTACTTAATTCCTGAGACATTTAAGGGTCCAGTACTTTATTTTTCATTTGGGCAGACTGACACCTTCACAGGCTTCCTTTATAAGAAATTTGAGTTCTGGAAATTTTACAAAATTGATGTGGGACTTAAAGGGTTGTACTTACAAAACTTTTTTGTTTTTTCTAGATTAAAATAAGTCAGTCAAATATGAAGATTTTAACAATATCTAGTAAAGGATTTGCTAGATAAAGATACGTTGAAGATGGGGAGAATAATTTTCCATTCGCTATTGACCTTTCTTCTTTTTTTAGATATTTAGACATTTAATAGGTTCTTCTCTGATTAACAGATTATTTTGTAACTTTTTATGGAAAAATATACTATAAGCACTGTTGGCTGCAGACAGGTGAGGGTAGGTGAAGAGAAAAGAGTGGCAGGTGCGCATTCAAGAGAATCCAAGCAGCATTCACCTTCTGTGAAGAAGGCCACTCGAAGCCCAGGGAAAATGTCAAATCTATACGGAACAGTGAGGTCAGTCAGAGGATTCTTCCACATCATTTAGCACTTGAGAGGCTACCCTTTTAACAACAAATAGCCTCTTGTTATAAGGTGGAGAGGTTTTGATGGCAGAATACATAGTGCATAGTGGGATACTATGTGCAGGTGTGCACGTGTATGTCTGTGTCTACATATATTTTTTTCTTTTTCATAATGGGTAGAATGATTTTATGAACTATTTGTCATGAGAATTCGGATATATCAATTGGGATGGCTTTTTTAATAATCCGTGTTTAATGCTCACTCAATACATCATTACTATAATCCTCCAAAATTAAAAATTAAACTGACACATTAAATGGCATGTTGATAGTAAGTCAGCATTTTAATATAGAGAATATTAGTACAGCAGTCCCCCCTTAACCATGGGGGATACGCTCCATATCCCCAATGGGTACTTGAAAGGAAAGTACTGAATCCTACACATAAACTATGTTTTTTCTTATATACATACCTATGACAAAGTCTAATTAACACAGGCATAATAACAGATTAACAACTCATAATAAAATAAGAAAATTATAACATTATACTATTATAAACAGCAATAAAAGATATGTGAATATGACCTCTCTGTGTCTGTCTCTCTCTAAATATTTTATTGTGCTGTACTCGTATCCTTCTTCTAGTGATGCCAGGAGATAATAAAATGCCTATGTGATGAGGTGACATGTGGTAAATGACAAAGCACTGTGACGCAGTGTTTGGTTACTACTGACCTTAGGATACACCCAGAGAGCCATCTGCTTCCAAGTGCAGCTGAGGGTAAGTGACAGTGTGGATAAAGAGGAGACTACTGTACTGCTACTTTAACATGCCCTTTCAAAAGGCATAAGTGCTATACTTAAAACCACTGAAGGACATCTGCTTAAGATTGAGAGCAGTGTTAATAAGAGACATAGGTTTTATATTAATTTTAATGTCACCTTCTCTTTTTCTTTCCGTTCGTCACTTCTCTCTCTTCATATCTTTCCACATCAACAGTTACTATAACTTTCAACCTACAGACCCTTTCCTCTCCTATGAAGTTAAAATAATCGTACAAATATTCTGAGGAATCAAAATTGTGATAAGAGGGGCCCCTGGGTGGCTCCGTGGGTTAAAGCCTCTGCCTTCGGCTCAGGTCATGATCTCAGGGTCCTGGGATAGAGCCCCTCATCGGGCTCTCTGCTCAGTGGGGAGCCTGCTTCCTCCTCTCTCTCTCTGCCTGCCTCTCTGCCTACTTGTCATCTCTCTCTCTCTGTCAAATAAGTAAGTAAAAATCTTTAAAAAAAATTGTGGTAAGAATATTTCTCATGATTTTAATAGCAATGATTTACTGAATTTATGATATTCTTTCCAAAAATGTCTATTTTTAATTATTTATAGCCAACGAAATCTTAATTATCAGATATTTTGCCTTCCATTCCTGATTTCCACACGACTTAATTCATTACTTAAAGGTAGTTTAAG
>JAQQSY010001441.1:0-14378 GCA_028646535.1 Procyon lotor | reverse complement strand
TGTGGTTTTGATTTGAATCTCCCTGATGGCTAAAGGTGATGAACATTTTTTCATGTGTCTGTTAGCCATTTGTATGTCTTCTTTGGAGAACTGTCTGTTCATGTCTTCTGCCCATCTTTTGATGTAATTATTGGTTTTGTGAGTGTCGAGTTTGAGGAGTTCTTTATGAACTCTGGCCCTAGGGTCTGTGAGCACCTGGTGTGGCCTGGACCCTGGAGAGCAGTCTCAGCAACGGCAACCACCCGAAGTGGGTTCCCCAGACCAATGTTGCTTGTGGTTTTGGTGGTGTGGGGGTGCAGAGACAAGTGGGAGCCTTGGGTGACCACTGGGACAGTGGCTGGGGGTGCACACTGCCTGTGGGAGGTTGCAGTGTGCAGTGGAGTTTGCAGAGGAGGAGTCTGAGGGTTATGGACCACTCATAGGGGAGCAAACTGAGGCTTCTCTCTAAGGCAGAGTCTGGGTGCAGATTGTTTGCTTTTGACCCTCTGAAAAGCCACAAAAAGCTGCCAAAGAACAAAAACCTCCAGAGAGCAAAAGCCTGAAAAACAAGTTTCCACAGAGCCCAGCCCATTGATAACCAGCAAGGAGACTCAACGCAAGCAAGATTGACTAGAAAACAATGCAGCAGGCCCTTCCCCCCAGAAGACAAGCCAAAAGCAAGAGGAAAATAACCACAAGGTCCCCGTAAAACTGTAAAACCCCAACATCAGGGGAAAACAATATATTAAGCTCCTGGTATTGCCCTAAAACCTGTATGTTTCATAGATACAAGTTTTTTAAATTGTTCTCACAATGCTTGTTCTTTTAATTTTTTAAAACTACTTAACATTACAACTAGAGGTTTAATACATCATACCCCATAATAACTTTCTAAATTGAACTTTTTTCATATATATACCTGTATACCTCTCTCTCTTTTTTTTTATTTAAACATACATATAGATATAAGCTTCAAGGTAATCCTTTTACCCTATTCAATACTACCCCTATATATATAAACCAGTTTTAATTCCCCTGTATCTCTGGAAAGTTAAATCTTTTAACAAAGATAACATACACCCAGTAAGAACTGAAATAATCTTCTTTGCCCACATTGAGGATTTATAACCACCCTCCCATCTTGTTCTTGTCAGTGTTTCTGTGTATTTGTTTTTGTTCTGATATTATATGAATTATTCTTGGGTTCATTTTGGCTGGGTTTTCTCTTTTTCTTTTTCTTTTCTTTTTTTTTTTTTTTTTGGTGGTGACTTCAAATTGCTCTGAAACTTTCCAGGGTGCACTTTGCCTGGATCATGGTTGATATATTCAGCTATACATCCCCTCAACCACCTCTCACCACAATGACTAAGAGGATGAACACCCAACAGATGAAAAATTCAGAGACTGTGCCCTCTCCCTCAGAACTATTGGATATGCATATAAATAGTATGTTGGAAAGAGAATTCAGGGTAACAATTATCCAGGCAATGGCTAGGTTGAAAAAAAAAATTAATGACAACATAGAATCTCTAAGGGTGGAACTGAGAGCTGATCTGGCAGAAGTTAAAAATGCTATCAGTGAGATCCAATCTAATGTAAATACTCTAACAGCTAGGGTAACAGAGGCAGAAGATTGAATTAATTATCTACAGGACAAACTGATAGAGAAGAAGGATCAGGAGGAGGCCTGGAAAAAAACAGCTTAGAAGCCCTGAAAACAGAATTAGGGAAATAAATGATGCCATGGAATGTTCAAGCTTTATAAGACAGTAAACAAACAAACAAACAAACAAACAAACAAATAAATAAAGACAGTAAACAAATGCTGGAGAGGATATGGAGAAAGGGGAACCCTCTTACACTGTTGGTGGGAATGCAAGTTAGTGCAGCCACTTTGGAAAGTTTGAAATGAGGTAACATGACGCCCCCAGTTTGGTTTTTATTTTTCAACATTTTATGGGAGCATTTAGGCTGTTCACATTGAGAGTGATTATTGAAATGTTCAAGCTTTCCACTTTGGAAAACAGTGTGGAGAAATTAAAAATAGAGTTAGCTTATGGCCCTGCAATTGCACTACTTGGCATTCACCCCAAAGATACAAATGCAGTTAAAAGAAGGGCCATATGTACCCCAATGTTCATAGCAGCAATGTCCACAATAGCCAAACTGTGGAAAGAGCTCAGATGCCCTTCAACAGATGAATGGATAAAGATATGGTCCACATATACAATTGGATATTTCTCCTCCATCAGAAAAGATGAATATCCAACTATTCTAGCAACATGGACAGCACTGGAGTGAAATAAGTTAGCAGAGGAAGTCAATTATCATATGGTTTCACTTATTTGTGGAGCATAAGGTATAACATGGAAGACATTATGGGAAGGAAAGAAAAGTGAATTGGGGGAAATTGGAGGGGGAGGCAAACCATGAGAGACTGGACTCTGAGAAACAAACTGAGGGTTTTGGAAGGGAGGGGGTTGAGGGGATGGGTGAGACTGGTGGTGGGTAATAAGGAATGCACATTTTGCATGGAGTGCTGGGTGTGGTGCATAAACAATGAATCTTGGAACACTGAAAAAATAAAAAAATTAAAAAAAAAAGAAAACTGGAAAAGCACAAAATGTGGTAATGGCACAATATGCTAGTGAACAACCAATGGGTCATATAGAAATCAGAGAAGAAAGTTTTAAAAAATATTTCATTTATTTACCTGAGAGAGAGAGAGTGAGAGAGCACAAGCAGGAGGAGGGACAGAGGGAAAACATTTTTTGGGGAGATTTTTCTATTTTTTTGAGTGAGGCTTGGAGGACTATGTATTTCCACCTTAGCACCAACTTTGCCATTAGTTACCAAAACCATAGGTTTTGGACTGATGTGTCTTTGTTCTTATTGGTTTCCATGAATTGCTTAAGTTCTTTGATTTTCTGGTTGATCCAAACATTCTTAAGCAGGTTGGTCTTTAGTTGGTCCAAGTGTTTAAATTTCTTCCAAACTTTTCTTGTGACTGAGTTCCAGTTTCAAAAGCATTGTGGTCTGAGAATATGTAGGAAATAATCCTAATCTTTTGTTATCAGTTAATACCTGGTTTGTGACCCGGTATGTGGTCTATTCTGAAGAAAGTTCCACGTGCGCTTGAGCGGAATGAATATTCTATTGTTTTAGGGTGGAATGTTCTGTGTATATCTATGAGTTCTATCTGGTTCAGTGTGTCGTTAAAAGCGCTTGTTTCTTTGTTGATATTCTGCTTAGATGATCTGTCTGTTGCTGAGAGTGGGGTGTTGAGGTCTCCTAAAATTAATGTATTATTATCAATATGTCTTTTTTTTTAAATATTCTTATTTATTTATTTGACAGAGAGAGATCACAAGTAAGCAGAGGCAGGAAGAGAGAGAGGAGGAAGCAGGCTCCCCACTGAGCAGAGAGCCTGATATGGGGCTCAATCCCAGGACCCTGAGATCATGACCTGAGCTGAAGGCAGAGGCTCCAACCCACTGAGCCACCCAGGCGCCCCTCAGTATGTCTATTTTGGTTAACAGTTGGCTTATGTAGTTGACTGCTTCCATGTTGGGGACATAGATATTTACAGTTGTTAGATTTTCTTGATGGAGAGACAAGAATTATATAGTGTCCCTCTGTATCTAACTACAGTCTCTAGCTTATAATCTAATTTGTCTGAAAGAAGAATTGTTACCCCAGTTTCCTTTTGAGGTCCATTGGCATGAAAGATGTTTCTCTATCCCTTCACTTTCAGTCTGGACGTGCCTTTAGGTTCCAAATGAGTCTCTTGTAGACAGCATATGGATGGGTCTGTCTTTTTATCCAATCTGCAACCCTATGCCATTTTACGGAGCAATTGGATCATTCATGTTGAGTGTGATTATTGAAATATGAGATTTTATTGTTATTATGTTGCCTGTGAAATCCTTGTTTTTACAGATTGCCACTGTATCTTTCTCTTCTGTATCACTCTTGGGGTCTTTTTCTTTTTATAGAACCCTCTTTAGTATTTCTTGCAGGGCCAGCTTATTGGTCACATATTCTTTCAATCTCTGCAGATCGTGGAAGCTCCTTATTCCTCTATCCATTCTGAATGACAGCCTTGCTGAATAAAGAATTCTTGGCTGCATGTTCTCCCATTTAATACCTCAAATATGACTTGCCAACACTTTTTGGCTTGCCAGGTCTCTGTGGACAGGTCTGACATTATTCTCATGTTCTTACCTCTGAAGGTAAGAATCTTTTCCCCCTAACAGCCATTAAGTTCATTTCCTTTGTTCTAAGATTTGTGGGTTTTACTATTACATGCTGGGGCATTGGTCTGGTCTCCTCGATCTTGAGAGGGGTCTTCTCTGCCTCTAGGATAGGAATGCTTGTTTCATTCCCCAGACTGGGAAAGTTCTTGGCTGTGATTTTCCCAAATATATCTTCTAGTACTCTCTCTCCACCCAACTTAGGGATCCCAATAATTCTAACATTGGACTGTTCCATTGAGTAATTTATTTCTTTAATTCTGTTTTCATGGATTCTAAGCTGTTTGTTCCAGGCCTTCTCCTGTTCCTTCTTTTCTATCAGTTTGTCTTCTGGATCAGTAATTTATTCTTCTGCTTCATTTACCCTAGCTGTTAGAATATCTAGATTAGATTGGATCTCATTGATAGCATTTTTAAGTTCTGTCATATTGGCTCTCATTTCTGTCCTTAGAGAATCTATGTTGCCTTTATTAGTTTTCTCTAGCCTGGCTATTCATAACTGCTACCTTGAAGTCTATTTCTAACATCTTGCTTTTATCCATATCCATTAGGTCAATGGGAAAAACCATTACCTCTGGGTCTTTTCTTTGTTGGGAGTTCCTTCTCTTAGCCCTCCTAGTCATTCTGTTGAGTGTGGTAGAGGGGATGTACAGCCTATAAATATCAACCACAATCCAGGCAAGTTGCACCGTGGTAAATTTCAGAGCAATTGGAAGCCACCACCACAAAACAAAACAAAACAAAACAAAACAAAACAACACTTAGCTATATGAAACCCAAGAATAGTATTTATAATGTACAAAAACAAAAACAAACAAACAAACAAAAGGACATGCACACACACACAGAAAAAAAACACAAAATAAAAGGGGGGGCAAAGGGAAAGTGGCTGTAATCCCTCAATGTGAGTGAGGAAGGGTATTTCAGTTCTACCTGGGTGTATTTTGTTTTCTTTCTTAGAGAACTCTACTTCCCCATGACACAGGGAAATTAAAACTGGTATATAGATGAAGGTAGTATTGAACAGGGAAAAAATGACTATACTGAAGCTTCTCTCTCTCTCTCTCTCTCTATATATATATCTATATCATCTATCTATCATCTATCTATCTATCTATCTATCTATCTATCTATCTATCTAATCTATCTATCTATCTATCATCTCTATATCTATCTATATAAAAGGAAAAGCATATGTGTGAAAAAGTTCAGTTAAAAATTTACTATGGCGTATGTTGTATTAAATGTCTAGTTAAAATGGTAAGTAGGTAAAAAAAAAAAAGAAGAAGAAACACAAGAAAGAATTTTAAAAAAGGACAAAGAAAGAAAAGTTGTATATAAGAAATACACAGGCCATGAGGCAACACCAGGAGCTTAGTATACTGTTTTCCCCATGGTGTTGGGGTTTTACTGTTTTACGGGGACCCTGGGGTTGTTGTCCTCTTGTTCTCCCAGCTTGTCTTCTGGGGGAGGGGCTTGCTATATTGTTTTTCAGTCAATATTACTTGGCTGGAGTTGCCCTGCTCCTTATCAAGGGGCTGGGCTCTGTGGAAACCGGTTTTTTGGGCTTTTGTTCTCTGGAGGCTTTTGTTCTCTGGCAGCTTTTCACACCTTTTTGGAGTATTGGAACGAAGTAAACTGTACACACTCAGACCTCTGCCTTAGAGGAGAAAAACCAGTCTGCTCCTCTCTGAATCCTTCAGAACACACTGTCTCTCTCTTTGTAAGTGCCGCTGAAAACTGTAGCCTCCCACAAGGGGGTGCATGCCCCCAGAGATCCTCTCGGTGATGGACCTTAGCTGCTCCCACTTGTCTCTTCCCTCTGCATGTGCTACCCAAACCATGAGCAATACTAGTCTGGGGAAGCCTGGCCCTGGTGGTGGCCAGCCCCGGGTTTGTGAGCACAAGTCCAAGTCAGGTCCTCTCAGGTATAGGCGATGGCAGCAGCAGTGGTGGTTGTTAGCCCTAGGACCACGGGCTCAAGTCTGCATCAGAACCTCTCAGGAATGGATGGCTGCTATGGCCAGCCCTGGAACTACAGGCTTAGGTCCATGTTTGCCCCTTAAGTCCTTGTGTTCTGTTTGAGTGCTGTTATCAGTCCCTTCCTATCCTGCCACCACTAGTCTCCAAGGTATAGTGCTTTTGCACTTGGATATTACTTTCCAATGCTAGCTTCTGGTGGCTCCCTCCCCCTTCTGTTTATCCTCTAATATCTGTCCATACAATCAGAAGTCTGTCTTTTGAACCTCTCAACTGATGATCCTCTGCCCCAAAGAGATCCAGACGTGTGTATATTTACATCTCAGGTTGATTTTGTGGTGTTCAGAGTGACTTGGTCGATTTCTAGCTAAATTCAGGGAACAAATTGAAATGGAGTCCCCCACTCCTCCCGCATCTTGGCAAACCTCAGAAAAAATGGTTTTATTTATTTTTTAAAGATTTTTTAATTTATTTGACAGAGAGAGAGAGATCACAAGTAGGCAGAGACTCAGGCAGAGAAGAGGGGGAAGCAAGGTCCCTGCTGAGCAGAAAGCCTGATGAGTGGCTTGATCCCAGGACCCTGAGGTCATGACCTGAGCCAAAGGCAGAGGCTTTATTCCACTGAGCCACCCAGGCACCATACTTAGCAAAAATGGTTTTAAGAGATAGTTCCTCTCTGCCTCAAGAAACAAGAAAAATCTCATATAATCCAACTTCATACCTAAAACAGCTAAAAAAACAAGAACAAAGTATAAAGTTAGTAAAAGGAAAGAAATAATAAAGATCAGAGAAGAAATAAATGAAATAGAGACAAAAATAATGAAGGATGAATGAAACTAAGATTTTGTTCTTTGACAACAATGGGGAAAAGAGAGAGGGCTCAAATAAACAAAACTGGAAATAAGAAATTACAACTGATATCATAGAAATACAAAGGATCATAAGACTACTATGAACAATTACATGCCAATAAATTGGACAACCTAGAAGAACTGAACAAATTCCCAGAAACACATGATTTTCCAAGACCAAATCAAGAAGAAATAGAAAATCTGAACAGACAAATTACTAGTAGATAGATCAGATCACTAATCTAAAACCTCCCAACTAATAATAGTCCAGGACCAGATGGTTTCATTATTGAATTCTACTAAACATTGAAAGATTTAATGCTCATCCATCTCAAAATCTTTCAAAAAAATTGAAGAAAAAGGAATGCTTCCAAAATCATTTTATGAGGCCAGAATTACTCTAATACCAAAACCACACAAAGATACCACACACAAAAAATTACAGGCTAATATTCTTAATGACCACAAATACAAAACTACTCAATAAAATATTAGCAAAATGAATTGAGCAACACATTAAAAAGATGATACACCATGAGCAAGTGGGATTTATTCCAGGGATTTAAGAATAGTTCAACACCTGCAAATCAATCAGTGTAATATACCACATTAACAACTTGAAGGATAAAAATCATTTGGTTGTCTCAGATGCAGAGAAAACATTTGAGAAAATTTAACATTGATTTCTGATAAAAATTCAACAAAAAGGAAATTGAAGGGACACACTTCAATGTAATGAAGGCTATATATGACAACCCCCCAGCTAACATCCCCAAAGTGAAAGGCTGAAAGTGTTTGCTCTAAGATCAAGAAAAGACAAGGATGATCACTCTTGTGATATCAAAATTTTGGAAGTCCTAGCCAGGACAATTAGACTAAGAGGTGAAAGACCTATACATTGAAAATTATAAGACATTCATAAAGGAAACTGAAGAAAATATAAATAAATGGAAAGGTATTCCATGCTTAAGGATTGGAAGAACCAATGTGGTTAAAATGTTCAAACTACCCAAAGAAATCTACAGATTCAATGCAATCCCTAACAAAATTCCAATGGCATTTTTCACAAAACTAGAGCAAATAATTAAAAAATTTGTATGGAATCCCTAAAGACCTCATATATCCAAAGCAATCTTGAGAAAGAAAAAATAAAAGTGGGGTATCATGCTTCCTGAATTCAAACTATATTACAAAGCTATAGTATGGCAGTGGCATACCAGTGTGGCATTGGCATAAAACACACACACAAAGATCTGTTCCATTGATTGAGAGATTAGAAATAAGCCCACTCATACATGGATAATTAATTTACAACAGAGTCAAGAACATACAATGAAGAAAGGACAGATAACTCTTCAAAGAATGGTATTGGAAAAACTAAATCCACATGCAAAATAATGAAACTGGACCATTATCTTATACCATACACAAAATTAACCTAATATGGATTAGAGACTTGAATGTAAGGCCTGATCTCATAAGAGTCAAAGAAGAAAACATAGGTGCTAAGTTCCTTGACATTGGTCTTAGTGATGTTTTTGAGAAACCAAAGCAAAAATAAACACTAGGACTACATTAAACTAAAAAGCTTTGACTGATGTTGAAGAAGTTATTGCCTATGTTCTCCTCTAGGATTTTGATGGATTCCTGTCTCACGTTGAGGTGTTTTATCCATTTTGAGTTTATCTTTGTGTATGATATAAGAGAATGGTCAAGTTTCATTCTTCTATACATAGCACAGCAACTTCTTTCAAGACACATCTCCAAAGACAAAGGAAACAAAGCAAAAATGAACTTTTGGGACTTCATCAAGATAAAAAGCTTCTGCACAGCAAAGAGAACAGTCAAAAAAACAAAGGCAACCTATGGAATGGGAGAAGATATTCGCAAATGACACTACAGACAAAGGGCTTATATCCAAGATTTACAAAGAACTTCTCTATTATTAAAAAAAAGACAAGAAATAACGATAATCATGGCAAAAAATGGACAGGAGTCATGAAGACACTTCTCCGATGAAGACATACATATGGCTAGCAGACACATGAAAAAATGTTCATCATCATTAGCCATCAGGGAAATCAAAATCAAAACCACATTAAGATACCCTTACACCAGTTAGAATGGCAAAGATTAACAGGGCAAGAAACAACAAATATTGGGGAGGATATGGAGAAAGAGGAACCCTCTTACATTGTTGGTGGGAATGCAAGTTGATGCAGCCACTTTGGAAAACAGTGTGGAGAGTCCTCAAAAAAATTAAAAATAGAGCTAGCTTATTGACCTGGCGATTGCACTACTGGTTATTTACCCTAAAATTACAAGTGTAGTTAAAAGAAGGGGCACATTCACCCCAATGTTCATAGCAGCAATGTCCATAATAGCCAAACTGTGGAAAGAGCCAAGATGCCCTTCAACAGATGAATGGATAAAGATGTGGTACCTATATACAATGGAATATTACTCAGCCATCAGAAAGGATGAATACCCAACTTTTGCATCAATGTGGATGAGACTCAAGGGGATTATGCTAAATGAAATAAGTCAAGCAGAGAAAGTCAATTATCATGGGGTTCACTTACTTGTAGTACGTAAAGAATAACATGGAGGACATTAGGAGAAGAGAATGAAAAGTGAATTGGGTGAAATCAGAGGGAGGGATGAACCATGAGAGACTGTGGACTCCGAGAAACAGACTGAAGGATTTAGAGTGGAGGGAGTGGGGGGATGGGTTAGCCTGGTGGTGGGTATTAAGGAGGGCGCATATTGCATGGAGCACTGGGTGTTGTACATGAATAATGGAACACTACATCAAAACTAATGATGTATTTTATGGTGACTAACATAACACAATTAAAAAATAATAAAGTAGAGCAAGTTCTAAAAAAAATTTAAAATGCTTCTACACAGTGAAGGAAGACATCATCAAAAAGAAAAGGGAATCTGCTAAATGAGAGAAGATACTTGCAAGTCACATATTCAACGGGGGTAAATACACAGAATATATAAAGAACTTATATCTTTACAAGTTATATCCTACAACTTTACAACAACAAAAAACAACCTAGTTAATAGATGGTCAAAGGATCTGAATAGACATTTTTCCAAAGAAGACATACAGATGGTTAACAGGCAAATGAAAAAATGTTCAGCATCAGTAATTATTGGGGAAATGCAAATTGAAACCACAAAGAGATATCACCTCACACCTCTTAGAATGACTATCATCAGAGGTGCCTGGGTGTCTCAATCAGTTCAGTGACTGACTCTTGATTTTGGCTTAAAACTGTGGGATCAAATCCCATGCTGGGCTCCAGGCTCCCCACTCCACAGGGAGTCTGTTGAGGATTTCCTCTCATCCCCTCTGCCCATCCCCACCTCTTGGGAAAAAAAAAAGAATGGCTGTCTATCATCAAAAAGACAAGAAATAATGAGTGTTGGAAAGTATGTGGAAAAAAGGGAACACTTGAGCACTGTTGGTAGGAATGTAAATTGGTGAATACACTACGGAAAACAGTATGGAGCTTCCTCAAAATTTAGCAGTAGAACTGCCATATGATTCAGCTATTCTACATCTGGATATTTATTCAAATAACATGAAAACATTAATTTAAATAGATATATGCACGCTGATGCTCATACATTACTATTTATAATAGGTAAGATATGGAAACAATCTAAATGCCCACCAGTGGGCAAATGGGCAAATGTATGGCATGTATACACAATGGAATACTCTTCAGTCATTAAAAGAATGAATTCTTGCCATTTGTGACAACATAGATGGACATTGAGAGTATTGTTATAGTGAAGTAAACAGAAGGAAAAAAATAAACAGAAGGAGAAAATTAAAAAAGTAAAAAAAAACAGTATTTCACTCATATGTGGAATATAACAAAAGTGACAGAAGAAATAAAACCAAACAAAAAACAAATTCATAGATACAAAGAACATGTTAGTCATTATCAGAAGGGAAACCCATTGAGAGGTAGGTAAAACGAACAAAGGGGGTCAAATTTATATTGGTAGATGGTAATTAGACTTTTGGCAGTAATAGGTTTGTAATGAATGCACATGTTGAATTATAATGTTGTACACCTAAAACTTATGTAATGTTATATACCAATTTTACCTCAATAATAAATAGATAGATGATCTATAGACAGAAAGACAGATAGACACAGATTGGGTAGAAATAGGAATAATGACCAGGGTAGCAGGACCAACTATTGATAACACTGGAGTGTATATAAATTCAAGGTGTGGAGAACATGAATACTATTTGTTCTCTGTTTTAGTTCCAAGTCCCCAAGTTTGGAACTAGGCTAGGTTCTTAATGAGAGATAATGATTTTCCTGTTCTTCTTTTTGAAGGGATAGTTGGAAATCTGGAAACATTTTTGTTGTTACAACTGGGAGAGGGAACTACAAACATCTAATGGTCAGACACCAGGGATGCTGCTCTGCTAAACACCCTATAATGCACAGGATTTTCCACCACAAGAAAAATGTCAATAGTGCTGAGGTTGAGATGTCCTGGGTCCAGGGACTAGTTCTACTCAACATTTCTTCATGTATAGAAGGGTTTTCCTCACTATATTATGGGTCTTTTTTATTCCTGATTCTTGACACATAGTGGTTGTCATTTAGTGGATTATTTATTGAATTACTAATATACATGGTCACCATGGCTCAATTTGAATTTTTCTTCATAAAATGTAGTTTTCTTTATAAAATGACACATGTACAAGGGCCATGCTAATTTTCTCTGTATTGTTCCAATTTTAGTATATGTGCTGCCAAAGTGAGCGTGGAGGGGGAGATGAACCATGAGAGACCATGGACTCTGAGAAACAAACTGAGGGTTTTGGAGGGGAGGGTGTGGGGTTGAGTGAGCCTGGTGGTGGTTATTGAGGATGGCACGTATTGCCAGAGCACTGGGTGTGGTGCATGAACAATGAATCTTGGAAAACTAAAAAAATTAAATTAAATTTAAAAAATAAAAAATAGAATAAAATGATACATGCACACTATTCAATTTGGCAATGTTGAGTTTTGAAGACTCTGCTTGCATGAGACCTATTGCACTGAAAAGAACCACACTAGAACCCTTTCTCCTCATTTTCTCCTTTCCCACCATTGGCAACTGCTGGGAGTTGATGTGAAGAGGGGTATAGTTCACACCATGCTAGCAAAAGAATGGTCTCAATTTTAGAGTCTTTTGGATCAATTCTTTGTTTTTATCTTAGAAGCTCCATTTGAACACATCAGCATACAAGTGTTGTCTCATGTACATCAGCTGTATTTCTCTCTATATGGGTGACTATGGAGTCCATCCCAGCACCACAGTGCCCACACTTTATCTCCAGCAGTGGCCAGACTGGAACACAGCAAGGCCCTTGGAGGCAATATGGAAAGCTCTTTCCCCACCTGTGTTCCTGATTCCATTTCCATTCTTGGAGTGCTGGGTGGAGTATCTTTGAGCCACAGGGACAGCAGCCCATGCCTGATGAACACAGAAGAGATTAAGACAATGCCAATAAATTAACATGTCTTGAGGAGAAGTGTTTTATATTTTTCCATGTACAATCTCATGAAATCCTGAAAGTCATCTATATTATAACTCAGAAGGGTTAAATAAGAATCTAAGATTATCCATTTAGCAAACAATAGTTGGGCCCAAACCCTACAGCCCTTTTCTGCTCACCTATCCCAGGTGTGGGGTTCCTTGGCACAGGTTTCCTGGCTTCATTCAGAATGAGTCAGTTTTGGTCATCTCCACTGTAGTTTTGATACTGGTAAAATCAGTTTCATGAGCTCTGAGAAATTTACTGTAGGAATTCTCAATTTTACCTGTAACCCAAAACTAACAGTCTGGTCTTCCCATGAGAAATTAACAGAAAGTAAGAAGACTGTGCAAGAGATAAAAAGATGTTTCTACAAATAATGTGAAAGCTGTGGCACAAAATGAGTCTTTATTATGATTTTCAGATATAGTCTCCTTGGAGGAGATTCTTTTCATTTTTCCCTTTCTTGCTTTCCCAACTTCAGTAAAGGGAAGAGAGAGAGTGAAAGACGAGTGAGGGTGGTATTAAACAGGACTTTGAACTGCAGGATCCACTAGCTACTACAATGAGCTGAGGTAAAAGATGCTCCCTACTTATTCCAATGCAATTATAGCTCAAGAACATCACCCTAACATTGAGCTTACATAATAGGGAAGCTCTGAACACTGGACTCAGCAATGGAGAGCTGCCTCAAGCCAGGGAAAATACATACAGCTCTGAGAGAAATATCAAGTAGAATTTATAATTTACTGCAAACATACAAAGCAGCAAACACTTTGTTTTTCATATGGTTTAAAATGCATAGCTTTCAAGCACATATTAGTGCTTGAAAATGTAAAAAATAAAAAAAATATTAAATATTTCCTTGTATCATGAAAGAACACAGATCCTTTTTTTTTTTTTTTTGCATCTTTATTGAATATCTAGTTAGCATCAGATAATTTTGGTTCTACAAAAATAAATCAAACATGGGCTCTTTATTCCTAGAATAGCCAGCCCTGTAAATGACATCTTATGAATTTTGTTTTGCTCACCTCTCCCCATCACAGAGAAAGGCTTATGTATAGAAATCCCGATTTCTGGCCCTTTGGTTCAACATTTCCTCACCAGTAGGGAAGGAAAAAAAAACCAAAAAACAAAAAAATAACAAACAAACAAAAAAAACCCCACACATGCAACCAAAGGTTTGATGGGAATATAAAGATAGCCCTTCTGCAAGGTAGTCAATAAATATCAGCACTAGAGAATCAATTGCTTTAATTGCATTTCAGCAGGGAGCCTCAGCACCATGTGGGGAAAAGGAAGTGGGAAGGGCTCCATTTCTGAGTGCTTTAGGCTGGCCAGAGAGTGGCCAAACTGGGTAGAGGGGCACCTCTGCTGGGCCCTCACCTAACTTCAGTCAGCGAGAGGGGGCAGCAGTCCTGCTCCCCACAGCAGTCCTGCCTTCCCTGGCTAGCCCTCCCGCAGGGAAGAGCTTGGGACTGGCCACTTTCCGCCTGGTGGAAAGAACCAGCACCCCTACCCCTGGGCTATCTTCTGAGCTTACCAGGCAGGAAGAAGCCTTGGCAAAAGTTACATTTTATTTTATTTTTTTTTATTTTATTTTATTTTTTTTTTTAAATTTTTATTAACATATAATGTATTATTTGCCCCAGGGTACATGTCTGTGAATCTTCGGGCTTACACATTTCACAGCACTTAATAGCACATACCCTCCCCATTGTCCCCAACCCAGCCACCCTATCCCTC
>JAQQSY010001440.1:0-14379 GCA_028646535.1 Procyon lotor | reverse complement strand
AACAAATACACAGAAACACTGACAGAAGGGTAAGATGGGAGGGTGGTTATAAATCCTCAATGTATGTGAGGAAGGTTATTTCATACTTCCTGGCTGTATCATGTTATCTTTGTTAAGGAACTCAACCTTCCAGAGACAGGGAATTAAAACTGGTTTATCTGTAGGGGTAGTATTGAATAGGGAAAAATAATTACATTGGTGGCTCAGTTGTTAAGCGTCTGCCTTCTGTTCAGGTCATGATCGCAGGGTCCTAGGATCGAGCCCTGTTTGGCGGGAAGCCTGCTTCTCCCGCTACCATTCCCCCTTCTCTGTGTTTCTCGCTGTCAAATAAAATTAAAAAAAAAAAAAGTACTACTATGTAAAAAAATTGCTGTTATATAAAATTAAAAATGCTGTATTTTAGAAAAAGCAAATATAAAAGATAATATGTAGAACTCTGACCCTTAGGATCTTTACAGGTTTTATTTCATGAATTTGTCTGAAAGACATTGTATTGCAAAATAAACAGTAATTTTAAATTTAATTTTATTATATATGTCCCTAAGAGAACCAATGTACTTTAAAGAGTCATAAATATTCATAAATTGTTATGATAAAACAATCATCATTTTTTAAAGATATTTATGAAAATATTAGGTAAGTAAGAGGTAATCTAAAATATGACTGGCACCCGGGGTGGCTGTTAAGTTTCTGCTTTTAGTTCAGGTCATAATCTCAGGGTCCTGGGATCAAGCCCTGAGACAAACCCCTGCTCTGTGGGGAGAATGCTGTTCCCTCTCTCTTTGTACCCCCACCCTTGCTTTCTCTCTCTGTCATAAATAAATAGATAGATAGATAGATAGATAGATAGATAGATAGATAGATAGATGATAGATAGATAGACAAAATCTTTAAAAAAATAAAAATATGACTAATTTCAAAGCCAAAGAGAAGTT
Source organism: Procyon lotor (assembly GCA_028646535.1). Taxonomy (NCBI): domain Eukaryota; kingdom Metazoa; phylum Chordata; class Mammalia; order Carnivora; family Procyonidae; genus Procyon; species Procyon lotor. The sequence goes on along the minus strand of JAQQSY010001440.1, from coordinate 13,444 downwards.
TGAATTAATAGTTGTGAGTGGCAAAGACAATAAAAGGACCATAAAAGTAGAAGAATATTTTACTATACATAACACTGATCTTCTTAGAGATAGTTACTGTGGAATGAATAGTATTGTCTTCAGGATAATTCTTTAGATTCTTTAAGCAGATGTACTGTGGACCTCACATAAGTTTTATAGTTATCCAGAGGCATGGCCCAAGGCAATTTTTGCTGGCCCACATAAAAGTGAGCCCAGTGTAGTAATAGAGCCAGGTAAAATGATAATGATCACAGTCACAACTGAGTATCCAATCAGCCAGTAGCAAAATCCAATGCTCAGTGTCGAACATGGTTCTAGTTACTAGTGGCAGTCCAATAGACAATTTGTTTTCACTGGAGTAGATATTTATTCTGAATATGATTTCCCCTGCCTGCCAGCCTTCTTCTAGCAACACTGTCCAAGGATTTATTGAACACCTTATTTGTTTTTTCTGTATATTGCTTTTTGTAAACAAACCGTTGCTATTTACCAAAGTACTCATTTTAAAATTTAAAAAAACAGCAAGGCACTAGGATGACATCCTTGATATTCACTGGTCATTCCTTATTTCCCATCATCCAGAAAAAGTTGACCTAAAAATGTGGGATGGCCCTTGAAAGATCACATATTATAGTCATCTGGGAGACAGCACAAGGTTATAGTGCCATCCCAAAGTATTTGGTATATGTTTTGAAGCTATAACTTAAATATGGTGCTGTTTCTCCAACTACCATAATATTTGGGGCAAGGGACAAAGGTTAAGAATGGGAGAGACACTCCTCTCTATTATACACTGGTAGAAATTTTGCTTCCAGTTTCAGAGGACTTAACATCTCCAGAGAAATTCTTCCACCATACAATATAACAATTGTTGCTTTGAATTAAATGTTCACACTGTCACCGTTGTAATATGCACTCTTCATGTCACTGAAGTAGAAGAAAAAAGAATACTCTATTTGTGATAATTTTTCCAGATCATCAATAGGAAATGAGATTTGATGCTTCACAATGAGGAATACATTGAAAGGATATTGCCTAGCACTATGAGCCTGCTGGTAAAAGTATTTGAAGTTTATAGCAATCAAATACAGGAATGACTTTCAAGGGCTCAGACTTTCTAAAGAATAAAGTTTTGGTCACTCAGCTGAAATTGTGGTTGAGAACAAAGGCGATATGAAATAGATAATGAAATAAAAAAGTTATAAAGAAAAACTGCAGTTTCATGGCCAGTTACAAAAACAAAGAGTATAATAAAAGTCTCTATTTTCTATATTTTTATCTTTCCCCACTCCATTTCCTCTACCTTATACTGCATTATGCAATGACAGTGTTTATTTTTATAGCTTATTCCATAAGGTACAGGTTATCCAGTGGGAATTTTGACTGAACCAGAGAGGAATTCTCATGATCAACATGAGTTCCATGCCTACGTATTTTAGTATCTCCCTTTTAGTATCTCCCTTTGGAGTGATAATGAGCACATTTGTATTTATGTCAGGGATATTTGTATGGCTAACAGACACAAGAAAAAATGTTCAACATCACTTGTCATCAGGGAAATACAAATCAACACCACAATGAGATATCACCTCACTCCTTCAGAATGGCTAAAATTAACAACGCAGTAAAGAACAAGTGCTAGCAAAGATTCAGAGAAAGGGAACCCTCTTACACTGTTAGTGGGAATGCAAACCAGTACAGCCTCAAAAAGTAAAAAATAGAACTACCCTATGACCCAGCAATCGCACTACCAAGTATTTATCCAAAGGATACAAAAATGCTGATTTCAAGTGGCACCTGCACCCCGATGTCTATAACAGCACTATCAACAATAGCCAGATTATGGAAAGATTCCAAATTCCATCAACTGATGACTGGATAAAGAAGGTATAATATGTATTTATATATAATGGGATATTATTCAGAAATCAAAAAGAATGAAATCTTGTCTTTTACAGTAACATGGATGGAACTAAAGTAAACTATGCTAAGTGAAATAAGTCAGTCAGAGAATGACAATTATCATATAATTTCACTCATATGTGGAATTTAAGAAACAAGATAGATAAGCATAGGGAAAGGGAAGGAAAACTAAAGTAAGATAAAAGTAGAGAGGAAGGCAAAACAAAAGATTCTTAACTATCAGGAACAAATTAAGGGTTTCTGGAGGGGAGGGACAGTGGAGGGATGCATCAAATGGGTGATGGGCATTAAAGAGAGCACTTGGTATGAGCACTGGGTGTTATATGTAAGTGATGAATCACTAAATTCTACTCCTGAAACCAATACTACACTATATGTTAACTTGAATTTAATTGAAAAAGTAATAATAGAAATATTAATGGCAAATTTAATTTTTTATCAGCACTTTCAGTGATTTTTTAGGCAGTTTAGTAATCTATTATTAATCCTCTTATGCATAAACTAGATAGCATAGATTCTCTTCTGTGAAACTAAACCCTGAAAGATATAAATGCATGTCTAAAATTGTCTTCTTTCCACCTTTATGCTTTTTTTTCTCCACCCTTATGCTTGATTAAATGTTTAGTTAGTTGATTTTATGCTTTTATGTTGGAAATAATTTTCCTTGAGGATTTTGAGTTTTTGTCCCAATGTCCTCTCTTCCTTCTAGATTCTTATTTTATATATGGTTATATTAGTATACTGATTTATTTTAAAGATATTATTTATTTATTTGACAGAGAGAGAGAGAGATCACAAGTAGGCAAAGAGGCTGGCCCAGGGGACAGGGGAAGCAAGCCCCCTCCTGAACAGAGAGCCTGATGCGGGGCTCGATCCCAAGACTCTGAGATCACCAAGACTCTGAGATCACGACCCGAACTGAAGGCAGAGGCTTTAACCCATTGAGCCACCCAGGCGCCCCTAGGATACTGATGTTTTGATTTTTTCCCTCCGTACTCTTCTCTGTCTTTGGATGGGTTCTATTCCTATGTTTCCAAGTCAATTTTTTTTTCTTTTTTCTTTTCTTTTTTTTCTGTAGTACGTAATCTGCTATAAACCAATCCAATGAAATTTCATTTCATGTATTTATTTGTTATCTGGAAGTTCCATTTATTTCTTTAGCTAAATATATTAAATCTCTCACCCTGATATTCATATATTTCTTTAAATCTTTGAATATATGTGTTAGAACTATTTTAAGACTTTGTCTTCTGGTTCTATTATTTTATTCATATTAACATATGTTGTAGAGTATCTGAATAATGTTATCTTCCCTTACAAGTACTAAATTTAAAAGGGGCATTTAATGTTAGTGAGGGTTAGGTTGGTCATGATACTAGCTCAGTTATGGAGTAAACAGAAGGGGCAAACTACTACACTACTGGGCTATCTATTGAATTTCCCAAGTGTTAAACATGATTTCTCCAATTTGCTGGGCTACAACTTGAACATCTCCTGGTCTTGAGTGTGTTGTGATAATTGTTAATGCTGTTCTTTGCTCAGCCTTATTGAATTTCACAATTTACAGTTTTTTACTGATTTTTACTCAGTGAAAGAAACAAAAGAAAATGTGTGCCAATTGCTACTATGCTGTGTCTGTGTTATTCCAACCACTAAATCACTACATATCACAAATTCAGTTCACTACCTATCCCCCCAATTCCAACCTTTCCCTCCTCATATTGTCTGTTTTCTGTAATAATAGCTATAATTATTTTTTCCAACTTACAGTATTTGCCTTTTAAGATTGTAAAATATTTTTTTTTTAAAGATTTTATTTATTTGACAGCGAGAAACACAGCGAGAGAGGGAATACAAGCAGAGGGAATGGTAGCGGGAGAAGCAGGCTTCCTGCGGAGCAGGGAGCCTGATGCGGGGCTCGATCCCAGGACCCTGGGATCATGACCTGGGCCGAAGGCAGACGCTTAACGACTGAGCCACCCAGGCGCCCCAAGATTGTAAAATATTTTCCCCATAAAGATGTTTCATATTAATTTTTATTGAATTTATTAACCTTTTTATGATCCCTAGATTTTGAATTTTACAAAATATTTCTTCTTCCCAAAATAACTAAAATTGTCACATTTGTTTTAATATATTTTGTTCTCTTTCTTTTTTATGTATTTATGTCTTTGATTCTTTTAAGACTTTTCCTAATTTCTTTGTGAGACATGAACACAATTTATTTTCCCAAGATTACTAATCACCTGCTCCAATGGTTAATAAATGTAACCATTTATTAAATACTTTGTTATCCATTCCCAAATATGAGAAACCTCTTTTTCAAACACTTAGATACCATTTAACACCTGCAGTTGTGTGTTATCCTTTTCTCATTCTAGATTATAAATTCCTAGTTAAATAGTAATTTATTCTATATAATTCACTGTACATTTATCCAATACATGCATAGTATGTAGAAATCCCTCAATAATTATTTACTAAACAAATAAAAGCTTTTCAATTTATTCATATAAAGGAGAATGTAATTTATTATTGATCTGAGTATAGTTCATTAATTCTAAGATATGACAATAACATAGCATAATCACTAATACTTTATTACTTAGACTTCATTGTGTATTTACAGTTTTATACATAGATTTGATCATTTCTGTGAAAACACCAAAAGGGAAATATAAGCAAAATAAATTGTTTAAGGGAGGTGCCAGCAAACACTTTCTGTAAAATGACAGATAACAACAGCAAAAAAAAAAAAAAAAAAAAAAGATGACAAAGATTTCAGACTTTCCCATAGGGTCTGGGTACAACTTCTCTAAGGTGCCATTGCAGCAAAAAGCAATCACATACAAAACACAAACTAATAGACATACCACACTCTATTAAAATTTTATTTTCAAAAACAAGTGACAACTTGAATTATGGTCTATATTCACCCACTTCCTTGGTTAAACATAATTCCAAAAACTTTTTACATTCAGATTCCAAATCTTCATAATTATTTTGACTCAGGGTCATCGATACCTATGTTTTCTATACAATATCATCTTTTGGTCCATCAAAATGCTTTTGAAACAGCATTGTTTCACAAAATGTTCTATATGGCCTAAAGCAACAACACTGTGCAGTAAGAATTAAAATTAAGCCACTTATGTAATTTTAAGTTTTTTTAATAATCTCATTTAAAAATGTAAAACAGATTATATTAATTTTAATAATATTGTATTTTATTTAATTCAGTGTATCTAAAGTTTATTTCATTCCATAATGTAATAAATATGAACATTATGAATACTGTAGCTTATATTTTTATAGACACATTTTTGAAATTTGGTGAATACTTCACACTTACCTCATATCTTCATTTATACCAGCTGCATTTCAATTCAAATACTCATTATCCACATGCTGATAGTGGTTACACTTTCTTACATCATGAGTCTAAAGGACATTCCTTCAAGTCTTTCATTCAAATTGTGCAAATTTTAAATGCTTTATTTTCCCCCAAAGTGTCCAGTGGGAGATTTGTCAGAAACAAGCAGGAACTTCTATTTATTACTCAGATGGTTCTTAAATGCTTCAATGACTGAATTCTTGGGGAGTGCAATTATCTGGTCATACCATGAGAAATAAAATTATGATACAACAGCCATCAAGATAATAGCTATTTTAAGATGCCATTTATTACAGAGATCTAAAATGTAAAAGATTATACTTCCTAAATTGATAAAATGCTGTAGCTAATTCCCAAAGAAATGGAAGACTGTTATTAAGGAATTTTAGAGATTGGATTTTAATTCCTCTCTTTCCTTTCTTTTCTCTTAATATGTGAAATGTATGCATATATAGTACACACGCATGTATAAATATGTGTGTGGCACATGTGTGCATGCATCCATTCATGAGTAAAAGAAAGTATATATATATATGTGTATATATATATATATAGAGAGAGAGAGAGAGAAAGAAAGAGAGAGAGAGAGATATTAGTGTAGGTTAACTAGGAGGAAAGATTTAGGGAAAATGCTGGTTTGCTCAAAAGACATAATGGCGACATAACTGTTTCCTCTTAATCAACACATTATCATCAGTCATCTTTCTCTCATTTTTCTAACCTAAAGGTACTGTAAACTGTATTTTTCACTGTGAGGATCATTCATTAACACATTAAGGCTATTTGATAAGTTAACTGCATGAAACACAACTGCATTCATAGAAGGCCCTCACAAAAAATTAAAATTAAATGATTTAATTCCATATTAATGGGAGTTCCTGGAATGACAGGATGTGATATCAGCCAGAGGTAAATAAAAGTCTTGCCAAACAAGAACTGTGAGCACATTTTAATCAAATTGAGAGTTTATTCTCCAACTGAGATTCATATGTTCAAAATCCTGATATACTGGAAACTTCATCAACAGAGCAAACTTGAATGAGCATTGAGATTTGAGCTGTTGAGTTTTTGTTTGTTGCTGTATTTATTATAAGGGATAAGAGGAGGTGGATGTTAACAAAATAGTTTTCTTGGTTCTTTTAGTTTAAGCAGAACACTGGGCTTTTAAAACATTTTTTTTCTGGGGCGCCTAGGTGGCTCAGTGGGTTAAAGCCTCTGCCTTCAGCTCAGGTCGTGGTCTCAGCATCCTGGGATTGAGCCCCACATTGAGCTCTCTGCTCGGCAGGGAGCCTGCTTCTCTCTCTCTCTCTCTCTCTCTCTCTCTCTCTCTCTGCCTACTTGTGATCTCTCTCTCTGACAAATAAATAAAATCTTAAAAATTTTTTTTCTGCCTTACATTTGGACTCTTTTCCTTGACATCTGAGACTTTTATTTTTGCCAGTGATTCAGGAAAATCCATGTAGCAGACACTTAAAAGTCAATAACAAATTGCTGGAAATATATAGTCATTTCCATCCAGATTTAGGACTTGTATTCCAGTACATTTTTTGTCACTTATATACAAATATGATTAACCAAATATTCCACTTATCTTTGGGTGAACCAATTCCTTTCCCTTGGGTTAGAAGTCTTTATAAAGGGGAAAAGGGAAAATGTCTCTTATGAAAATTATTTTAAAATTATGAGTAAAATTGTTTGAAGAGTAACCTTGGGTACTTTCTGCTCACTGAAGGGATTGTACACAGTTCAAATTTCCAATGAAGTTATGGCTTCCATCATGCTGGTAGGGGATGATGAATCTCACCCTTAGCCTCAATGTGTTTCAGTATTTGGAAGTTGACATTTTGAGACAACTCCTACCAGTAGATGCTATCCATATTCAGAGTTTCTGACACCAGAGTATGAGTTTACTCCTACTGACAGTTTGTTTCTATACTTAACTTATGACACAAAATATCAGTGAGAGAATGGGAAAAGATTCTCTCACTTGAACACAAATCCATTCGCACAACTTATCCAGCAAATAGACCAGGCAACCTGATATGTCAATGGAATAATGCAAGAATGAGGGACTTATTTCTATTTCTTTATATCTTATCATATCTTTTATCTTGCTGACCTATTAACTGTAGTATTATCTTTTCCACATTAAAATTCTAACTTAAATTGTGTAACATTATGGAATTATTCTTGAGTTCCAGGGGAACACAATTGTTGGCAACTATTTCTAAGAGAGTTATGTTGCAGCACAAGTGGTTCCACTAAAGATATGTATGGTATCTTTCCATAGCAAAACGTATTTGAAGGTAATAAGAACATTAAAGATCTGAAACACGAGAGCATTAAAGATATTGATATTTTTGTTTAGCATTTCTGATTCTTCATGTGCCTTTTAAAAAATAGGAGAAAAAGTGGAACATATGTTGTATGAGCCTATCAATCAATTAAATTGTTTGCTGCTTTAATTTGAGCTTAATATTATTCTGTTTATATAAATGGGAAATTGTGGATTATAAAAATTATGTTAGCCATCTGGAATATTTTGTACTTAATCCTTATGACATCTGTCCATTTCCTACATTTGTATAGAAGAGTATGAAAGAAGGAAACCATTTATTAAATCCTTTAGGCTATGTTCAAGGATCATTAAGGCATACATAAAGTGTATGTAAGTATATAAATACATAATACCTGGTGCTTCTTGAGGTTAACTAAATGTGGTAAAAATATGCTAGGAGTTTTCTTGGAAGCATAGTATAATTTTTACTTAATCTTTACTTTTATCTTCTAAAGTAATAGCAGTCACAATAATATTTAAATCTTTAGGGAATTAATAACAACAAAACAAATCTTATCTTCTCTTTCAAGTATTTTGTAATCAGACACCACCACCTCTGTCAACAATAACAACAACAAATAGTTAAATTATTGCATTTCTAATCAACATTGCATAACTGATTTAAACTCTGCAATTGCATGAGAGAATATTCCTGGAACTCAGCCAGGAGATCACAAAAGGTCTCAACTAGTTCGAAAACACCATTTTTTCCACTAGGTTAGAGAAAGATTTGTGAGTCTAATTACACTTGTCTTTACATTTCTTAATCAAACACAGATTCCAAATCAAGGCTTTGCCATTAATTTCAAAGGCTTTAATGAGAAAATCCTAGTAAGTTTGACAATCTATACTTCATGCTCTTTGCATGACCTCAGATGCATCAGCACCTGCAGCCATAGAAAGATTTTTAGGACATTCTGATGTAGAGAAAAAAAAATAATGAAAACCAAAATAAGACCTGGACTATAGTAGAGGAGTTTATTTAGTGATGGTTCCTCTTGCAATCATAATTATTACTGTATTTGCTGATTAAAATATTTAGTCTGGACTTCAACTCCTTGCTTAAGTATAAGTTCAAGAATGAAAAGAAATTCTATTGAATCAGAATTTGTCATTGGCCAAGCATTGAAAAACAAATGAAGAAACAAAGAAACTGAAGATCTACCAAATCCTCCAATAAAGCTACATCCAATATTTTTCTGTCTAACCCTGGATCAGTTAAACTCAATATCATCTCCCTTATAATATGGCCTTTTGACATCACAAAAATTAAGTCATAAAGGCAAGCTAATCTCATCCAAGATTGACTATTTCTTCACTCGCTTTTAATATCTACTTATTTTCACAAGTTTTTTTTGTCCTTGGCTCCACAGTCTTATCTAGATCCATAACTCTGGTACTTTCAGGTAACCTAATTGAAGACATTTAGTCCTCAAATTTCTGTACAGCTTTTCATGGTCACTTTATCTTCAGTTTCCTTAGGCAAGAATTCTTCACTTGATGTCATATTGAAAACTTATCCTAATACGACCTTAATGGTTCTGTTTAATCAAAAAAACTCTAGTTCTACCTGAAGCCCCTCACTAGATATACGGAGAAGAATTTGGTGTTATTTTTATTTTTTTTTATTTTTAAGTCTTCAAAGTATTGGAAAGAATCTAAAATACAATATGAAAACTAAATATTTCCTACCACCAATAAATAAATTAGATTCAACTTTAAACAGTATGTTTATTATTTTTTATATGGTTATGGCTACGAGGATTTGTGACCAGGTCACCCATGATTATAATGAAAAATATGTTTTCATGTCATTCTTTTTATTGAAAAATATTATTTTCTATCTAATATTACCATACCAACAACCTATTAGACAAGGGAACTTCTGCTATATCAGGGAGTTCTTTTTCTCTGGATTCTTGTTTGTCACGTTTTTATGATTTTACATTGTCATAAGTAACATAAAAATAAGGACTTTTAAAGCTTTATCATATTTTATTACATAAATGACTTTATATTTTTATAATGAGTTTCAATACCTTTAATTTCAAAAATAGAAGGTATTAATGGGCTGTAATAAACTGTAAGAAGAACTGTATTCCTCAAACTCATTATTTTGACCTTTATATTGTTCACTTCGTCTGGCCATATAGTTAAGCACAAGACTCTTCAATTGTGAATAAATGATTCTTAAATTTGGCTTGTATAGTTTATGTAACATGAGACTTTTAACATTTTTTCTTTGCTTTTATCTTTGACATGCTTACCTTGACAATTTCTAGATATAAAAATATCGCCTTAATTTGTTTAACTGATTTCCTGATTTTACTCATTCACAATGGTTACTGAATTATACATAGGAAATAAAATCCACAAAAATGGCCTAAAAGATTAAACAACAAATTTATTTTATGCAACTTTGACTAGGTGTTGGGAAGCACCCTGGCTTTTAAATTTTAGTCCTTAATTAGTTCCCTAAAAAAGTCATCAGAAAACTAGAATGAAACATCCACATTTCTTCAACTCTACTATCTTAAATCTCCACAGATTCTTTCCTCACAAAATTTTTTTTTAAGATTTTATATATTTATTTGACAGAGAGATAGAGAGCTCAAGCAGGCAGAGCAATAGGCAGAGGGAAAGGGAGAATAGGGTCCCTACTCAATGGGAAGCCTGATGTGGGACTCAATCCCAGGACCCTGGGATCAGGACCAAAGCCAAAGGCAGCCACTTAACCAACTGAGCCATCCAGGCACCATTCTTTCCTCACAAAATTTATGGAGAAGATAGAAGACATCTAAAGATTTATTTATTTATTTATTTATTTATTTATTTATTTATTTTACAGAGAGAGATTCAGTGAGAGAAGGAATATAAGCGGAGGGAGTGGGAGAGGGAGAAGCAGGCTTCCTGCTTCTGAGCAGGGACCATGATGTGGGGCTCGATCTCAGGATTCTGGGATCATGACCTGAGCTGAAGACAGAGGCTTAACACACTGAGCCACCCAGGCACCACCTCCCTTGTTTTTAAAATTTTTTTAATTTTTTTAAATTTACTTATTAGAAGACATCTAATAAACAAACTTCTACAACTTCAAACTTCTTCATATTGTTTTATTTTATTCATGTTCTCTTTTCTGACCTCCATTACAGAACTCTTTAAAAACTATTCTTCATTTACTATCTATTCCTATTGATCATCTGTCTATGTTACAATATATCATATCTAAGTCTGCGCTTATTATCTTTTTAAAAATTTTCCTTTTAAATTCCCTGAATCTGATTTTTGTTTGTTTTTTATTTTTCTACATCATTTTCTACAATGTTACAAGATTGAATTTTAGAAAACATCAGCTTAACATTTTCAATAGCAAGGGCCTCTGTTATGAAAATATTACAAATCAGATGTTCTAAAATGTACGTGTACAAAACACATAAAAATGTCAGAACACATACTGTAACAATTTTTTTAAATGTGTGGATGAGCTGACAAGAAGATAAGTCTTCTAAAACCAAAAGATTTATAGGAGCCTAAAACTAAAAAAGTCAGCAGGCACTAGAGCTATTAATACTTAACCAAGAGCCTGGAGCTTCAGTTTTAATGATCTCCTGTACCTAAAGCTTACTAAAGAAAAGCCTGAGTCTACATAAAGCAAAATATCTGACCTTCAACTAGGGAGGTGGTAGAAGACAAGATGTTTACTCACTCAGACAAAGGAGAAAACAAACAAACAAGAAATGATAATAAACCACAAGCTGGGAGAGAGTAAAAAAAATAAATATTTGTGTGAGATGCGACTTTGAATGGTTAGGCAAAAAATTGTAAAAGTTTATTTAAATATGTTGAATTGCACATTAGTTTGAGGCTGGAATTCAATGTATTTTCAGGTTCTGAGAAAACAAAACAAAACAAAACTACAACTTAATGTAAATTAGACTAATATTGATGGTGCCTCCACAATGTCAGTAGAAATTCACTGACGAATTAAAATGGTAATCCAACAAATTTACTTTCAAGCCTAAGGAGAAAATAATACAATTTTAGATACATTAGAACAGGAAAAACTTAAAACCCAGAAATTCATTTATGTCATTACTGAAGCATGTACTTCAATGAGCAGAAAAGTAAAAAAGTGTTTCCCAAACAGAAAGACTGAGAAGTAACAAAAAGTTGCACAGAATGGTAAACACAGAGATGAGGCAAGGTGGCAGAGAAGTAGGAGACTTTATTTCAGTCAGTCCCCTAAAGTGACCTAATATCTACCAGAACACTCTAAACACCCATGAAATAATCCTGAGATATAAGATTATATACTTCTGGATCTCTACGGGGGCAGAAGACAGCAGTGGAAAGGAAAAACAGAGTGGGAATGTTCAGACTGATATAAGAGGATAAACAGAAGGAGGAGGGAGGCACCAGAACTGACCCAAGGAAAGTAATACCCCAATATGAAAGTGTCCTGTGATTGGGAAACAGCATTAACTTGGAGTTTGGATAAAAACACTTAAAAAGAGCAAAAGATCTAAAGGGCAACTGGTAGATTCAGGCAGGCATGGTCATGGGCCTAAGCCCACAGACCCCAGGATGGTCACCTCCCATGTCATAGAGAGTTCAGAGAAGCCTCCAGCCTGTGGTCTCTGAGTTGGCAGCTTTCTACTGCTTGCACTTCCCCTCAGGTTGGGTGCACTCCTGCCCATGCCTGAGAGAGCTTGGTGTGGGCACCAGCCAGCGGTACTCCATGGCCTTCCACATCCCTCTGGGGAGGAGTAGGGGTCTGAGAATACCCAGCATGAGCCCGGACCCCAGAAAGCTATCCTGGCAATGGCAGCGACCAGAAGTGGGCTTCTGGACCAATATCGCTGGTGGTTTTAGTGGCAAGGGGTGCAGTGACAAGTGGGGTCCTCCAGCGAACACTGGGACTGTGGCTGGGGGGTGAACACCACCTGTGGGAGGCTGCAGTGTGCAGCAGAGTCTGCAGAGGGGAGTCTGTGTGTTCTGGACCACCAGGAGGGGAGCAGACTGAGGCTTTTCTCTAAGGAAGAGGTCTGGATACAGGCAGATTCTTTGCTCAGACACCCCCCAAAGCCACAAAACCACAAAAGAAAAAAAAAACCTTCAGAGAGCAAGAGCTTGAACAACTAGTTTCCACAGAGCCCAGCCAGCCCCTTTATACCTGGCCCCGTGAAACAACCCAAGAAAGATCGACTGGAAAACAATGAAGCAGGAACCTCCCCCAGAAGACAAGCCAAAAACAAGAGGACAGTAGCCACTGGATCCAAATAAAACTGTAAAACCCAATCATCAGGGGAAAAACAATATATTAAGCTCCTGGCATTGCTGCCACAACCTGTATATTTCATAGATACAACTTTTTATTTTTTTAAATTCATTCTCACAATTCTTGTTCTTTTAATCTTTTTAACCTACTTACCATTATAACTAGAGATCAAAAACAACATATTCCATAATAACTTTTTAACTTGAACCTTTTTCATACATATACCTGTGTCTCTCTTTCTTTTTCTTCTTTTTCTTTTCCTTTATAAAAATATACATATAGATATAAGTTCCAATGTAATTATTTTTCCCTATTCAATACTACCCCTACAGATAAACCAGTTTTAATTCCCTGTCTCTGGAAGGTTGAGTTCCTTAACAAAGATAACATGATACAGCCAGGAAGTATGAAATAACCTTCCTCACATACATTGAGGATTTATAACCACCCTCCCATCTTACCCTTCTGTCAGTGTTTCTGTGTATTTGTT